>JBBPDI010089412.1:0-28362 GCA_037974545.1 Cucumis variabilis
TATATTTCAAGTAAGTGATAAGATAAGTAATTCTATTGCTCCTAAAATATTATTTGGTAGAATATACATTGTTTTTTCTTTTTTATCTAAATAAATTTTTACTTTCAAATTTATCATTTTAATATAGTAGAATCTTGAGATAAAAGTCCTTTATACTCTTTTTAATGAGTGATGTAGGTAACATAAATAACTCTTTTAGTGTGTTACATTAACTATTTTATTCGGTAAATGATTAGAGATGAGGTTATATATAGGGGTACTTTTAAAAATAATAAAATAAATTAAAATACTTAAGAGTTATAGTAAAATTTTAGATTCTCCCTTATTAGTCTTCTATTACTCTATATCGTATTAATGATGATAATTGATAGTATTTGCTATAAGTTATAAATATTTTGTAAAATTTGCTATTTTTTGAAAATATCTTCTATATATAATACGATTTGCTAAATTTGAAAAGGGAAAAGAAAGTAGAGATTTTGGACATTAACAACTTTTCTCATGCAAAACAATAATTTCACACGTCAAACTAATATTATTCAACATCAACCTAATTGAGAATAAGTCATTTTAAAAATAATTGGAGTGTTTCTCCCATTGATCTAATTAGCTTTTAAAAAAATAAAGTTAAAATTTCAAATAGTTTAAATAAAAATATATAACTTTTTTTAAAAACATATTTTTTAGTTCATTCAAATAAACCTTAATATTAATAAGAAAAAATTACGTTTATAATCGGCAAATTTTTTCAAAAATAACTACGTTTGGTTTTTAAGTTTTTAATTTTTTTAAAATAAATAATAAATTTTACAAAATATTTAAACTTGTAACAAATTCTATCACAGATGATCATTGATATGTGATAGAAGACTATCATTAATAAAATTTAAAATTTTGTTATATCTTGTAAATATTTTAAATTTATTTTATAATTTTAAAAATATTCCCTTTTAAAACATATCTTTTGTATTATTTACCATAGTTATATTTAGTTCATAAATTTTTAAAAGACATCTTTCAACAGCTTTAAGAATAATTTTAAAAGGTCATTTAGGTATTCTTTTTCTTCTTTTTTATATGATATTCGTTTAAAAAATAATTGAGAGAGATTGTAAATTTTTTAAAACTATGCTTATAATCTAAAATAATAACAATAAATTAGTGGGACATATTTAAAATATTTTAAACATTTAAGACAAAGAATTAGTTAATTATAGTACTGAGTACTTATAGTTGTATTATAATAATTTGTATTTGATATAGATGATGTAGTTTGAATTATAATAGTATATATTTGAGAATAAATTATTTTAAAAAAACATTTTAGAATATATTAATAAATTAATTTTATTTACAAAATTTTCTTATTTTAATTTGAGAAGAAAATAATAAATACGATAACAAATAATAAATATTTAGGATAAATAGTGTTTGCAAATGAAATAGTGTTGATAGTATCTACAAGAAAGGATTATTATAGTATGAAATTAAAGAATCAAAATACACGTATAACAAGAATAATAATTTAATAAGAAATAAATAATGGTAAGAAACGATATAAAGCGTTAGATATGATTTCCAAAATTTGTTGGACGCAAACATAAAATTGAGTTAAGATAAAAGGTTAAAAAATTAGAGGTGAAGATAAATGTGTATATTAATTATTAAAAAGAAAAAAAAGAAGAGGCAAATTAATTTAAATTGGAAGTGAGCAATTGGGTTTGAAATTAGGTCTCCGTTGATTTCATGCTGACCAAATCAGATATTCAGTGGGAATGTCAAATTTGTCTTACACAAATTCAGTGGACTTCAACTTTTTACTTTTTTTTTTATTTTATTATTATTTAATATTTTTAATTATATGCTTTAATACAAATTGATTAATAGAAATTTTATGTAATCATTATTTTTTTTATAAGCATTTGTTTTAAATGAAAAAAACTGTTCACAATTTTCACAAACATCATGGAAGTTCCATAGTTTATGAGTAATAAATAGGAATAAATACACTAAGAACTAAGAACTAAGGGTAGATTATTATAGTAGCGTATTAGTGTTATTTACTTTGTTGTATTTGAAAACAAACTTATTAAAAAAATGAGTTTCCTGCCTAAAATATTATGCCTATTAATGTTAGTTTTTTTTAACAATTGTTATTATTTAGTACAATTATTTAGGGAGGATTAAACCTTGAACCCTCTTACCACTACTCCATACCTATTATCATTGTTATATAATTTGCACTATTCAAATAATCAAATTTTAAAATATTTTTTGAAAAAAAATTAATTGGGCTATTCATAGATATTCACCACTCTACTTAACCAACACATCCTAGAAAACTTATCTTCAATAAATAAATAAATATATATAAAAGAATTTTTTTAAAAAATAATAGATCTTACAAAATATTTACGATCTATAGCAAATTCTGTCAGTGATAGTCATTGATATGCTATAATAATAGAAGAATATCAGTGATAGAATCCAAAATTTTGTTATAACTTGTAAATATCTAAAATTTATTTTGCTATTTTTAAAAATGTCTCTTTAAAAAACATAATAAAACGGCCAAATATTTATACCATAGAACAATTTTGAAAACAGAAAGAGCTCGGGTAATATATTTGGAAAACAATCATTTAAATTTGACTATTCTTTCCGATTGTTTAGATTTGGCTATACGGTTTTTTTTCAAGATTATTTCGTACACGATAGTTTAGATTTGACTATTTTTTGGTACACGATTGTTTAAATTTGGGTAGCCAAATCGCAACGATTTTTTTTTGTCAAAATTTTTTGGTACAGAGTTGTTTATAATTTGGTACTTGATCATTTAGAATGATTGTTTAGGTTTGATCATTTAAATTTGGATAGCCAAATCTCAATGATTTTTTTTAAAAGATTTTTTTATATGATTTTTTTACACGATTATTTATATTTGAAACACGTTCAAATCTAAACGATTTCTTTAATATTCTTTAATACATGATCGTTTAGATTTGACCATCCAATATCTAAGCAATATTTTTTCATGATCTTTTATATTGACACACAATCTTAAACAACGAAATAACATTTTGAAAAAAATAAATCTTTTATATTTAGTACACCTTCTTGAACCAAATAGCAGTTTGAAAAAGAATTGTAAAGACGATGAAAAAGAAAAGAAAAATTGCAGAAAAAAAGAAGATGGAAAGGAAGGGAAAATATAAATATTCTTAAAAAATTGCACAAGAATAAGAGAAAAAGACAATAGAAAGAAAAAAATAATAGAAAGAAAAAAAATCGCAAAAGAGAAAAATGAAAGACAAAAAAAAATCACAGAAAATGAGGAGAAGAAAGATGATGAAATGAAAGGACAAACCTAAAATATTTATAAAAAAAAATAATCAGTTTTATGTGCTTTTTCATCTTGTTACACGTGCTGTAAATATTTTATCGACTTATTATATTTATGAAAATTAACCGTATATATATATATATATATATATATATATATATATATATATATATTTATTGGAAGACATATTTTTGAAAAAATTTATGAAAATGATATAAACAGTTAATTAGTATTTTATTTGAAAATTTTGAAAAAATATCAAATTTTATAAAATATTGCAAATTCTATTACTTATAGTCATTGATATAATATAGTAATAGAAAATTATCATCGATAGAATCCAAAATTTTTCTATAGCTTGTAAATATTTTAATTTATTTTATTATTTTTAAAAATGTTCCATTTTATTTTTTATATATATAAAAAGTTTAGAGTATCGTTTAAATGTTAAAAATATTAAATCTGGTGGTGACAATTATAAATTTTGTGGATGTATTCATCATCACCGATTCAGTTTCTCACCTTATTTATTCAAATAAGCTTCTTTTGATTTTATAGTTAACTATTTATTAGAAATGGCACCTAGACACATACATGTATTTTCTTCATTTAACAGATATCTACATGGTACATTTGGAAAAAGAAAAAAAAAACAGATATCTTTCTTGGCATTAGAGAGGCTTCAAATTAATGGTTCGTCTAATAACTATTTCGGTTACTTCATTAATCATTTGATTGTTAAAAGCTAGGTAGGTTATATATATTGGAGATAAGAATTTAAAACGAAACCTCTAGTTTTCAAGTGCATACATGTGTCAATTGAATTGAACTTTTATTTGACACATTTTTTATGAGTTTAACTAAGACATAGAAAATTAGAAAGTCAAAAGAGGTTTTCCTTGTAAAATTGAGGAAAAAAAAACGTATTTGTTGTGGTTATTTGGCAAAATGTTAAACAAATCTCATTAATTATAGGAAAATTGTAAAAAATAATAAATTTGATAAAATATTTACAACATATAGCAAAAATTTCAAATTCTATAAATAATAGATATTGATGCTTCTATTAGTGGCATTGATAGACGACAATAAAAGTCTATCAGTTTATATCATTGATATAATTCAAAATTTTGCTATAATTTGTAAATATTTTAATTTATTTTGTTATTTTAAAAAATGTTCCTTAATTATATATTACATATCTAGTTATTTAAAATTTATTATAAATATCTAGTCTTTTATTTTACTTAATATAAATACTTGTTACTAATTTTTTTCATTCACTTTGGCATAGGCTCATGCAAACATCTTCCGAAACACTTTTTGATGGTTACAAACAGTGTAATCCAAATCTTTCGTTTGAAGATAAACGAGTGGAGGTATTCTATATAAAAAAAATTGTACAAGATTTTGACCACAAAATATATCTAATTTATCTTTGTAAATCCGTTAGTTGAAAAGATTAATATTCTCCAAGATGATATCTTAATCCTAAGTCAATTATGAGCTTTTACTTTTGATTTGCACGACTATGATTGGCTCAAGTTGTCAACTCAATATGGCTACCATCCAAGTCGATCTTGCATTCTCTAACACTCGAACTCGCATCCAAAGCAGATCAAATTCACAGATCTGGTCTTAATCAACTCAATCGTCTTTGACCATTGATGATCCACCATCGACGAATCACCATCGCCATCTCTATTCATATTTGTTCTTATTTGCATTATGTTTATCAGATTCAATTGTGTCGTTCCTACTAGTTCAAGGCCTCTACAACAGTGGATTGGTCTATTTTTAGGACTTGTAGTTTGTCGTTTTGTGTGTATTATTCTCCTTTGCTGGTTCTTTAATATATATATATATATATAGATAGATAGATAGATAGATAGATAGATAGATAGAGAGAGAGAGAGAGAGAGAGAGGCACACACATATATATTTTTTGCTTAGCATATATTGTTTACTATGCAACGATCTCCCATGACTTGGGCATACTATTGTGTTATCTGATGTTACAACCATGGAGGCTTGGAGTAGGCTACGCGATATATTCCCAGACAACAAAAACTCTTGGGCAATTACTCTTGAATAAGAGTTTTTGTAACGACCCAACTTTTTAAACTAAGTTAAGATCATTACTTTGAAATTACTAACATTTTACAACTGTTTAAAACAAGGCAAAATTTAATTCTTTATTAAATAAATGTAAAACAAACATTATGGAATCAAAGTTTGGCAAAATAGTAAAATACTAAGAAAATATATCAACCAAGTTCAACCCTACCTAAGTTTAAAGAAAATAAACATAAAATACTCATCAAGTTCAAAGGGAAATGTCTAACAGTCAAATAATTTAAAAACATGTAAAGAGTGAAAGCAAAACAGTAAAGTCCTCATATGGAAAGTCATGGAGCCTTCTTGTCGCTTGCCAGCTTGCCATTTCTTTTACATTTGCCCAAAAAATTAAACACAGAAAAGGGTGACCAACAAGGGACCCATTATTGGTCAAACTAGGTGAACTGTTAACTTCCCATCAGAAGGTACCCTTAGTCATATCAATCTTGTGATTTTAAAGGAATACACATTAGTCTGGTGATCCCGTAGGAACACACAATAGTCATATCAATCTGGTGATGCTGTAGGAACACACAACAATCATATCAGTTTTGCAATCTCGTATGAACAAACATATCGGTTATATTAGTGTAGTGATCTCAGAAATACACATCATCATATCAATCAAAAGGTGGCGATCTCGAGGGACAATATACATATAGGGTACATAGTCTAATAACCAAAGCTAACAGACATTAACAATCCAAAAAAACATGAAACAATCAAGTCAGTCTAGTAATAGGCATTACATGCAACACAATCAATAATCCATAATCATATAATCAATCATGCATATACATCACAGAATTTCAGTCAACATCTTCTATAAGCCCATCTATGCATTTTAGCTATCAACAATGCATAATCAGTCATCAATATCATGCAGTACGCTTAAATCTTAATTTCAAAAGTCTAGTAGTAGAAATCTCTTACTTGAGATTAGTTAAAAATATTCTTTGGTTGACAATTAATTTCCAATTAAACCAGTCTTAAACATAAAGGAAAAAATTAATAACTTAATAGAATTATCTTACCCAAATTTGAGGTTGAAGCCAATTCAATCCTTGATGGAAGTGATCACAATTCCTCCAAAAATTGTCAATTAATTCTTTAAAAGAAAACTCCAAATAGATCCAAAATTAACTTTATCTTTATAGCCATTAATATAACTTTTATGGTTAAGAAATACCAACATTAAAACACATTATCTCCTTCAACTAAAAAAAAATGATGACTGGCGGAAGCTGCTTGACTAGACGTAAAATAGAGGTGGCGGTGCGGCTTGGGACCACGAATGAACGTGCACAAAGGAGTTTGGACCAACGTAGCTTGCAATTCGAGACAGAGAAGGCTTTAGCATGCGGCTCAGAAGAAAAGAAGATCAACTTGTTTGGCATGCTTTGTGTGGAGGCATTCGACTTGGGTCGACGAAACAGGGGCGTGCTTAGAATTCAACGATGTATGGAGTGGCTAACGACGGTGACTTGAGGGATGGAACGATTGGTGAAGACGAATGATCGTGCAGAGAAGTTCACTACGTGTGGTGACTAGTGTCATACCCCATCTCGGATCACCTCCTCACTAGGCTCGAGATGTGGCGTGAAGTCGACATCGTTCTTCTTTTAACAATACATGTCAACCCTACTTACCCTATAACTCTTGTCTATCACTTTTCCTTTAAACTTAGACATAAAATGTGGAAAGAAAAGCCTAATTTGAAAATAATAAATTAAATCTTATGCAAAACATCATCAGGTTTACCTAACCTTTGGACAACCTGCTAAACAGTCTTATACAGGCAAAAGAAGTTTAAAGTCTCAACCAGATAACACTATTTTCAGAATTCAAAACAAAAATCTTATACTAGCTTATTATAGAAAATGATAATTAAGTCTTCTATTAGTTTATTACAAATTATCATGCATGCATGAAATGAGCGGTACAAAATCTAATTACACTTCTAGCAGAGTAAGCGAAGCTTTAACAGGCATTGAAACCATAATCTCTACTATAAGGAAATTAAACATTAAAGGATGAGCTATAAAGCTCGGTGAGTGACGACTTTTAAAAAAAGAAAAGTTGATGAAACAAGTATGCGACACATATAATACAATCTTATAAAGTACTTTTCTAGGCAAGTATTTCTAACAAAGTAACTCATGGCTTAGAAACAACTGGCTTGACTTTACTACGTTGTGGTAGAGCATGCCCAATACCCTCAACGTCCTCCTTTCTGACCTTAACCTTACAATGTAGTAGGGCACGCAAAGTATTCTCTTTGTCTTTGTCGTAGTGGGATACGCCCGACACTTACAACCACATCGTTGTCATGGAGTATACTCAACATTGACAACGAGAATAATCTTCTCTATACACATAATATTATTATAATCCGAGTGTCAATCTCAATCATGTATCTAGTATTACTCTTAGAAACATCAAAATATTTAACCATGCTTTGCTCTTAAGATTTACTAGCTTAAGTCTCAACTTAATTTGTACTTAGAT
Source organism: Cucumis variabilis (assembly GCA_037974545.1). NCBI lineage: Eukaryota > Viridiplantae > Streptophyta > Magnoliopsida > Cucurbitales > Cucurbitaceae > Cucumis > Cucumis variabilis. The sequence goes on from JBBPDI010089412.1 coordinate 7,970, forward strand.
ACTATAACTCTTTAACTTAATACCACTCTTGCATCATGCCTTACCTAAATTTATCCATCACTTAGATATATTTTCATAAACCCAGCATGAAATAATTTGCTCTTGCTCTACCTTCTAGTCTTTGTGTATTTATGAGACGATACCCTATCCCTCGATATAATACCTGCAAGATAAAACTCTAGGCGCCAATGACACCCTATCTCACTATAGCTATCGTGAGATGGAAAACCTAGGTGTCTATAGAGACCCTCTCTCTTACCTAGTCTATGTGATGGAAACTCTAGGCATCTACTGGATATCCTCATCACACGACTTCTATGCATATGATAATCTTTTCCATAGGGTTGCTATTAGATCAAGACATCTCGGTATAGACTTACGTATATTCAAAAGTCTCATGCTAAAACTAACTTACTTAAGTTAGCATACTAATGAAAAACTTTTGCACTAAGCAAGTCTCAAATTTAGCTTTGCTTTAAATAATCTCTTTGCTCAAACATTTGCAGAAACTTAGCATTCAAACACATTATCATAAATCTCATATTTTAATCGAGAACCCTAATATTCCTTTTCATTCTTCTAGTCTTAGTCAAGCACAACCTCGAAATGGCTCGAGAGCTTTAAAAATCTTCTTTTCTAATTTCAAACTTGATTGAACTTGAGCCCGAGATAGCTTGAGATTTAATTTTTTCCTTTTTTTTCTTTAAATCTCTATTTGCCACTGCCCTAAGATGCACCGATATTAGCTCTCTGTCTTTTATGTATTTCCTCTCTATCGAACAAGGTTCAAGATTGAACACTTATTCTTTGATATTTCTTTGCTTTACTTCGATCTGTCCTAGGATGCTATCCCAAGATCCTTGACTTAGCCCGAGACTCTTGAGAAAACTCTTAGCTTATCTTCTCAGCTTTCTAGAAAGCAAATGAGGTAGAAGATACAAGTATTACAACTCTCATCCCCTTTTGGAAATTTCGTCCTTGAAATTTACAATTTTTAGTTAGAGTGAGGGATACTTGCTCTTCATTTTATCTTCTGTCTCCCAAGTTGCTTCTTCTACCCTGTGATGCCTCCAAAGGACCTTCACTAATGGGATGGTCTTATTGCTTCGCACTTGCTCCTTCCTCTCAAAGATTTGCACACGTTCTTCCTCGTAACTTATCTTCTCTTAACTCAATCGGTTGCACTTGCAAAACATAAGAAGGATCTAGAACATACTTTCTTAGCATGGATACATAGAACACATCATGTATTCAAGCAAGTTCTAAAGGAAACTCAAGCCTATAAGCCACTGGTCTAATTCGTTCTACTATCAATAAGGACTAAAGTATCTAGGGCTTAGCTTACCTTTCCGACCAAAATGAAGCATACCCCTTCAAGGAGATAACTTCAAGAAGACTCGATCTCTTACTTCAAACTCAAGGTATCTTCTATGATTGCATTCTTCAACTCTGATATAGGAACGCATAGTCTGTCTTACTTAACTATGGCTCCATCTTACCTCAATTGTAACTTGGCTTCTTGGCCCTACTTAAACTTTCCAAGCCTTTTCTGAAGCTGATTGTCCTCTAACTGTATTATCAAAATCTCAGTTACTAAGTGATGGAGGTTATCTTGCAAAGGAAGAAAAAACTCCTCCTTGCGTGCGTTAGCCATGTCCTTGCTACTTACCTTCTCCTGTAGTTGGTAACTTACATTGGCCAAGCAATGAAAATAGCTCAACTAACGTGATAAGACTGATTAGTGAAACTTCCCTTCAAGAACTTATCATCGATCTAAACTATCAATAACACATTAACTGATGGAAAGTAGAGACATGATGGATTGAAAAGGTAAAGACATGTAATATGTATAAAGAATGTAGGCCTTTGGCCATAGTACAACATGAACAATATAAATATTACACAAAGAATACGAAAAGGGAAGACAAAAGAATGGGAATGATTACAAGTTAAGGGGGATGGAAAATGGAACCTTCACCACTCAGACTCTAAGCTCTCACTTACAGTAAGGTCAGAGAAGTAGAAGCAAAATACTCCTTATAGATGGTGGAAAGCTATTCCTCTCTGTTTCTCTCTCTCTAGGCTTGGGTCTATCAATTTTGTGTTTTGTTGTGTTATGTTTGACTCATTCAAGTGTGTCTTCCTTGGTGAAGGAGTTTTTTTATAGGCAACTTTTGGTAGGAAATTTCTATTCTTCTAAACATGTCAGCGTCGATTGCAGCCTTGTAAAGTCACATCAACTCCAACTACCATTCTTGTCTTCTAGTGAACCTTTCTCCTGTGATGACATGGTTCCTCGTCGAGAAGTTGTACGAGGTTCTGATAATGTAAAGCTTGCACGAGTTCTTCTGTGATTCGCTAGTTCCTTCCTTCTTATTAATCTTGCATTGAGACATTGAAAATGGAGTAAAAACAGGTATGGGCATTTATGTAAAGTATATTTCTAAAGTATTTATGCAATTTTAATACAAACTACACGTTTGATATACTTCTTCCTAATTTCCGCCTCATTATTCTAATAAAAGAGGCTATAATAATGTGCATTTCTACACGTTATCAGCTTGCACATATACACAAATCAACATGCTGGCATGGTTACTCGAGAGTTTGAGGAGATCCTGTCTTTCACTACCTTCTATTCTTCTAGCCATGGAAAGAATACTAAGAAGAAAAGTATAGTCTTAAAGGAGGCTAGTGATTTCATGGTAATGATTAGAACAATGGCAAAAGTAGTAATAAACAATCTAGTAGTGATGAGAATGGTTAGCCACCAAAGAATCACTGACATTCTTAGTGGATACCTCAATATCAAGAATATTCGTGGCAGTAATGGTCCATCCCCCATGTCCATACATGTGTCTTCACAATGAATCCAACTCCTATGCCATATCCATGCCCTCCTCCGAAAGTGTTAGGGTCTTAAGCGCAACGAGCATACATATAACTCATCCTACACTAATTAATATTGATCAAGCAATGCTTACTCTCGACCTTACTCCTCTAGATTCGAACTAGCACATGGACATAGGAAGTCACCTCTCATATGAGAATTGGTACTCTTACATCTTATTTTAATTTGAGCAATGAATGCAGTATAATTATTGGTAATAGCCATTCCATTATAGTTCATGGTTACTAGTATATGCATCTTTCCTTCCTTTACCCCCTCAGCTTATTAAGAACTTAGTCTTAGTTTGTAAATTTATTACTGATAACTCTATCACTATTCTATTTGATTCTTTTGGATTTTATGTGAAGGATTTTCAGACGGGCCTTCGTGTAATATGGTGTGAGAGTTACTGGAAACTTTATCAAATTACTAGTAATGTCAATCCATCCCCTAAATGATCTAATTTTGCAGCATTAGCATCATTATTGGGGCATGAATGCTTGGATAACTTCGACGCTCATGTTTTTTTATTGTCTTAGGAAAAATAAATTTATTGAATGTCCTAACGGTCCCTCATCGTCTGTTTGTTCCTCTTACCCTCTTGGAAAAGATATCAAATTGCCATTTGAATAATCTATTTCGCGTACTTTAAGACAATGATAATCTATTCATGGTGTGATCTACTTTATTATGATAATAAATATAAATAGAGAAAAACAAAATAAATTATGTGGCTTAGACTATGCCTACGTCCATGAGCAAATACAATGATAATATTTTCATAAAATGTTCAAAAAATGAGATTACAAAAAGAACATACTCAAAATACTCACCGAGTATCTCATACACCCTATTGAGAAATGAATTCTAACTTAACGAACTAAAGTCTAAGATTAAGATAAATATAAAATAATATAAATATGATAAACTTTGAACTCTCTCATGATTAAGAAGTTTTCATATCCTAATCCTAATAAATAAATCTTAGTGTGACAATGTGAGACCTATGTTTAGAATCGAAGGGTCATTTTGAAGTAAGTGTTTGATTAGAAGGATGTTGAAGAAGGCGTTTTGAGAGTCAGGTGTTTTTGATGATTTTCATTAAAACTAGGCGATGTGAGGAAGAAAGGAGGCATTTTAGTGCAACGCGAGATGAAGTCAGGTGAGGAAAGTTAGAAATGTTCTAGGAAAATTTCTAAATATGCTTAATTAATGGGCAATGTGTAGGTTTAAGCTAAGCATGGTATGGAAAGCTAATAAACTTACACGGGTAATACTTCAAGAAGGAGCTGACGAATTAAGGGAGCTTAAGAGGTGACTAATCCAACTTAGGATTAGTATAAATTGGAGACGAAGACAGAAGAAAAGGGTGTTATTATGAGATTTTGTTAAGAGAAAGAGTTAAGTGTGTGCTTCTAAGAAGCTAATAGGTGAGAAGAAGAGATATAAAGCTAGGTGTCCAAAGGAAAGAAGAGAACTTGGTGTAGTGAGTGAGGTTTTTCTAAAGTCAATTAAAGTTTAAGCTTTCTTTTTAAGTTCCATGTTTTATTGTATTACTATATATCACAATAATGTTTATAAGAAAGTTTGATTCTTTAAGAAAGCTTTTATATTGTCTTTCAAGCTAAAGTTTCATGTAGATAATTGTATGAATTGCTTGTTTGAGAGTAAACCATTAGTCTTATTCCTATCAATGAACTAGTTATTATGTGCACATAATGAGTAAAGGCAACCATGTAAAGAAGGACTATACATGGTGATATGAAGCTGGCCAATGCATAAAAGGAGCATATTGAGTTAGCGACCTGAGCAACAAAAAATGAACTAGGAAATTCTCCAAGAGATGCCATTGATGAAAAGGCCATCACAATAGTCTATGCGTGTGAATGATTCATGTTTTTTGTGGCAGGAATATGAAAGACTAATGTATGATTTATGATTTAATGAATGAGGCATTGAAGCCTATTTTATGTGTTGTATATCCCCAAAATATTTTCTAAAACCATCACTCACTAAGTATTTGACTTATGTTTTTAAGTTTCCCTTCCCTTAGATAACCATGTGTTAAGACTAAATTAGGAAAAGAAAGGTAAGCTGCCATGTGTTCAGGCATGAGCAAGGCGTTAAGTGTGAAGCTGGACAAGGCATTTAAAGCTTATTTTATAGTTCATATATTAAGAAAGCATGTAGTGTATTTTTGGACGAATATTGTTAAATAATGTAAGGGGAGGTTGTTTAACATCTCCATTGTATGTTTTCTTTATCGCCTAGTAGTTTAAAGTTCAAGGGCTACTCAAGACACATGGCATGCCGCATTGTAAGGTTCAAGATGAGTTGTGGGGTGGGGCATGACACACATGTCATCATGATGCAGAATGGCTGAAGACCTTCCCTATAGGATCTCTTTTTAGATTAGAGCTTTGGAGTTGTCACTAACCATTTTTTTAGGTGTGATTGGTTACCCAATTTGAAAATAAACATTATACTTTTTAGATAGGTTGAGGGGTCGATTAGTGTAAGAAAGGTATTAACACTGTTTGAAAATTTTTTATTCTATTATCTAAAATTATTTGAAAAAAGTGTTTACTATTAAAAAATAAAATAAAATAAAATATGACTAACTGAACAATTAGCAAGTAGAGGTGTTTCTTACAGTCAACTTAAGTACCTTATCCTAGATGAAACTATTACTTATAGTCAATTTTATTTAAAATTCATTGACAAACTTTATTTTAATAGAAATTCAATTGAAAATACAGGGGCCATTAATTAACACCTAAATGTCAATTTAAAAATGCCTCACTAATAATCTCACTTTAACTTTAAGAATAAAACAAAGTTGTATTTTGTGCGTGATAGTCAATTACAAGCTTTTTTTGAGATTTCTCACGAACAAGGTCTTGTTCACACATTCTTTATTGTACCGAGGGTTAACAAGAAATTGGGTCAACTGTTTATAGTAGACTCTGGATGCATGCTTAAGACCCTGGAGAGTCTTGTTCAGCTTGTACACATAATCAGGATGCTGAAGATAAAATAAATCCTTCTGACTGTTCTAATAAACTTTCTCATTTAAATATCTATTCAAGAAGACACTTTTCACATTTGGTACAATTTGAATTTTAGAAGACAAGAAATTTCAAGCAAAAGTCTGACATGAATAAAGGTTCCATTAAAATCAATACCTTTTATTTGAGTGACCAATCTCACTTTGTTTCTAATCATATGGCTCTTTCATTCGACTTGATTTAAGAGATCAACTTGGTGTTAGTGGCATTCACAAAAACTAAACGAGGGACAAGATTCCAGGCATTATTTCTCACAAATTGTCTGAGCTCTTCTTATGTAGCATTCACCCAATATTTATCTTTTAAGAGTTTCTTTGAAATTCTTTAGTACAAGGGGGAAGTGAAGCAAATATTGCTGATCATCTCATGGTAGTTGACTTTCTCTTTCCTTCTAGTTATTACTCCTTCAATATCTCCATTTATGTTGCTAGAAGGATGTTTTTTTCTAAGTATGTTGAATGGGTGGTTAATTCACCTTGTTTGATCCTGTTCATATATCAATTGGAAAACCATTGAGGTGACTTCTCACTCAATTGCGGATGCCAAATGGAAAGTACAAACAACAACTATAACTAGTAAATAGTAACAAGTAAAAGAGAAAGAGACAGAAAAGTTGGTAACCTATTTCAGTGATATACCACCTATGTCTGAGGGCAATGTGCCCAGGAAAGATAGTCCACCAATATTGCAAAGTTAAGCAGCTTACAACGTAGTACTTACATGTGATACTCCTACTACAAGAAATCACACAGAGCTTAATTCACTGATCACGTAGGATTACCTAGGCTCTTCTTGGATGTGAGCCTCTTTCTCAAGTGTGAAATCCTCTCACTTTCCACATGCTTAGGCTTTTTCTAAGAGTGGTAATATTATTGACTCCTACCACGACTTCGATAGTGTGCGTGAAACTTTCTAAGATAAAGAATTTTTTTTTGTGGCTAAATTTTAAACTCTTCCTAATTTTGAGAATCCCTTCTTAACAATAATGACTTAAACTCCTTCTAAACCGTTATTATCTTCAATGTATTTGAATCAATGGATAAAGAAACTTGCACAACGAAATACAGTGAGCAACGAACAAGAACACAATGTAAAACACAATGGTCATAATACAGAAAAATAAAACTCTTGCACTATGATCAAATGAAACTTGCTTGATAAACATAATCAACTTGCTGAATAAACACAAATGACACCTTAAAAGGGCTTCATAATTTCCTTTGGATATTCGAATCCGAGAAGAGAAATACCTCCTATTTGGAAGATAAAAGTCGTGCATCAATAAAAGAAAAATATGGAGTAAAATATTACAACTGCATAATTCCATATAAGAAAAATATTCTACAAAAAAATCTTCAGATGTTAGAAAAGGATGTTAAGCCTTTGTTTGAGACAACCGTAGAAACCACTAACTTAGAAAAATATACAACCAACACATTAAATCTTCAACATTCATGAATCATGGAAATGAAAATAAATAAGGTCTAAGTGCAAGCATACACCATCAAAGAAGTAAAAAATTTGGACTTAATCTACTTTTAAGTTTATCGTGACTGTGGTCAAATGAAACTGAGAGTAACTAGTAAGATGGTTAAGCTGTGAATATGGAAAATATTATAAGTACAATGAGAAATGAAATATGAACTAAAAATGATTCTAAGTTTCAAATGTTATGCTTTAGGAAATTCGATCGTGTTATGTCAGGACAATAAGTTACACACGAATAGAAAACTATTCATAATTCGTCTTATATTAAGTTCATTTAGAAGCTCTAAGTAGCTAATGGCTGATATTTTTATGGTTAGATGGATCTTAGATTAAGTCATGTTTAATTTTTTTTATCTTATGGTGCCACTTTTTTATAAGGCAACATGACCTTCCTATTTGTAGGTTCTTAGTCTCACATATCAGTTTGTGACATTCCTTTACATCTTAACATTCTTAGCCTTAGGACTCCACTAGAATGCTAAATTAAGTGGTCAGTTTAATTTATCAATTTTATCCTTAAAATCAACAAAGATAATGCACAAAACGGAGCATTATGAAATGCAACATTATTAACTAAGATGTCACAAAACCTAAAGTATTCACATTGTTGCACACCTAAAGAAAATTAGATTATGATAAATTATAAAATAGTGAAATTCATTGAACCAGATATCATAACTACAAGAAGATGTTTCAAAGTAAAAGAGAATTGATGAAAATTACAAGTACTAAGTGAAATAAAAAAGTGTAAGAATTTCTCAACTAATGGCTCTAGCATTCCTCTACGACTTGACTATGTCATCTTTGTTTGTCATGTAGCCATGTAGGCTTCTAAGATTGAAAGTTGTCTCCACAAACCAACATATGTTATATCAACATGCTTTTCTCTCACACACATGCATCTTAGAAAATTTTTCAAAAGGTCATCCAATATAGGATTACTCCAAGCTAAGTACACTTAACTTTGGAGTTCTTATGATTGAGTCACCAAAGGAAAGTGTGTCTTGTTGGTATATGTAATAACTTTCAATTCTTTTAAACTTGTCTTGATCATACTTTCATGTCTTCAGGTTTCTCATTTGATTGTAATCTTGGTTCATTCATGTTTCACTCTCCTAGCTAAACTCGGGGTGTAATATGTCCACCAACTTTCACTTGCTTCGTCTCCAAACCACATCTTACTATATCTCACCTCGATCTAGATTTTCCTCTCTAACCTAGATCGTGGCATGATAAAACACTTTTGGAAATGACCTTTTTCCAACTTAAACTTCTATACAACACATAATAAGAAATTCTACAGAAATTTCGGCAACATCTCCTCTAAAATTTGGGGTAGCCAAACATAAAAAGGGAAATAATTCTCACTTCTATACATATATGCAATACTTGGACTCAAAATCACAACGAGTGTGTTTCACCACACACTCATCTAAATAATTTCAGAGTCTCAATCAAAGTTTATATCCAAACTAGATATTAGTTATAAAATAATTACAGTCTACAATAGTTTTTCAAAACACGTGACCTTATTGTGACCTTCGTTACTTCTAACCACCTCATTATACAATACGAAACTTAACTAAATACATACAAAAAGCATTACAATCTACTATCAATTACGTGGAGCTCAACGATGGCTTGGTCCTTGATTGCTACCTAGGGGGGGGGGGTAAGGGGGGAAAAACATTGAAAACATGAGCAAAACTCAGTGAGTGACAAGTTTTTAAAAAAATAAAATCTCATAAAACATGCTCTCAAACTATTTAAATATGACATCAATAAAAAAATAATAATTAAAACGTTAAAATCACATATTATTATAAACTACAAGCATTTGCCAACAAACTTGTACCTAATCCAACCATGGCAAAGCGTCTAAATGTACAGCCAAGAATAGCTCGCACATGATCAATAAATCATACGGCCAAACCAAGCTCATGCATATCTAGTACCCGCCACGATGGCAACCTCCATCTAATCTAACCATGGTAGAATACTAAATACACACCCTAGAATAGCTCACACGTGATCCATATCCACAAGGAAACACATGGCCAAACTGAGCTCACACATACTTAGAACCTACCATAATAACAACCTCCATCCAATCCTACCACGATAGCATACTAAATAAATGGTTGAGAATAGCTCTCACGTGATCCATATACACAAGGAAACACGCGGCCAAATTGAGATCACGAATACTTAGCACCTACCACAGTAATACCTTTCATATCCGCTCCTATGTGCACATAGAGCCACCCACCATGAGTTAAGCTAGGCCCAAAACCAAATCACAATCCACCATCCATGTGCTCACCTAGGCTCAGGTTCTTCGATCTTCAGTCATAGCCTCTTTCAACCTTAGAATTCCTTGACGACCATAGGTGGCGCTACGGAAATACATTCACATGGCCTTTAGGTAAATCACCAACTTTCTTTCATAAAAATCACATGTTTCGTGCTTAAAAGACAAACATGGTTAAAAACACATTTTCATAAAGTAGTTTTTAATACTCAGTCATCAACACATACTTTTAGTACAATATTTTTATAAAAATTCAAACCATACACATTCTTAAAATTATGGCGAGTAAACACATCGCTTAAGCATAAATGAAAACATAGTCATAACAAGTTTAAATCACAGTAGTTTCCAAACTATATCATAAAATAGCATGTATAAGTACAAACAAAGCTTGAAAATGAACCACTCACAATCAATGACTCGATTCCCTTAGGATCATACGCTTTCCACGAGTCAATTTGACATGAAGCAAAGATTAAAGTCTATCAGTTATATTCTCAAAACAAGAAGACACAAAAAATCTCCAACACACTTCATAACTCCGACTCAAACAATTTTATGTTTCTAAAGTCCTTGAATTCTCATTTCGCCTTAGATTAGACCAGACTTTTCACCTACGAACCCTTAGACTTGAAATCTAGATACTTAACCTAATGAGCATCCAACTTAGTCCAACTCCATGGATCTTTTAGGTGGATACACTTTTGGACCCTTAAACTTGAACTTAAACTCTTAACTCCATAAACACTCAAACTTAAGTGGTCTTTTAATTCCATATGCTCTCATATCCAATATTCCTACCTTAGAGGTTTAGATCCATTAACAATCTCGATACAAATCTAACGAGTCAAATACTTAGGAGCTTACCCAAACTTGTCTAAAATGACCTTAACCATGTTGATCAATGCTTCCAAGTTCTCTAAAACTAAATAGGTATTTAAGAACTATGAGAGAACCCATTAAATTTATCTAAAACCTTATCGAAATTGCCTTAATAGCACATTAACAACTTTCTAAATTCGAAACTAGTACTTACAACCATTTTATGTTTCAAAGATTATAGAAGTAACACCTAAGCGAACTCCAAAGTTAATGAAAAATCCATCTCAACATTTAATCATTCATCTCTAAGAAAACTCTACAAAATTACTTCAAAACTTTTCAAGAACTTAACAAATAATCTAAACTTCAATGGGCATCACCAAAACTACCTTCAATCTAGCATCCAAGACCATGGGTTATTCAATACTATCACTAAAATTAGATGGGTACTCAAGACCCATTATATAAAGCTTAGAATCTTATCCAAGATGTGAGAAAACGCCTAATTTTGAGCTTTCAAGTGACCAGACAACAACTCAACACCTTCAAAATTCAAATATAGCATCAAAATGTAATGAGTATTGTAAGATTACAGTGGAAACTTAATGAGTAGTTGAAACTCTTCAAGAAATGCAACTAACATAAGCAATTCCTTGCCCAAAACATATTTCACACCTTAATAATTCTCACCTTTACTAACTACCAAAATCTTAACGAAAACCTGATTGAACCCATTGGACAACAATTAAACGGCACAACTACTCTTGAATCCAACATCAAAACATGATATGAACTAGTCATTTGAAACTAAAGGCTAATGGGTAGTATAGATCTTCAAGAAAAACCGACAAACTTACCAAAATATACTAAATTTGCCCACATAAACAGATCTAACAAGCTAGCAACGACAAGGCACAGCGCGAGAAGCTACAAGTAAGGAGTGGTGCAATGACTTTGAGCGAATTGGGCTCGACTTGGCAAATATGGAACTAGACCGACTCGTGAATGGCTTCATCGGACACCGAATTGGTCTGCGATTGTGCAACTAACGACGACCAACTACAACTGACAGTCGAAGGATGACGAGCGAGGTGGCCGACATGGCATGCGCTGGTCGTCATTCGACATCAACATCGACGTGAAGGAGTGAGAGGTACAATTTAGAGAATTTTCTGGAGAGATGGATAGCATCGCAGGCGTTCTTGAAGAATAAGATTCAATTTCTTCTTTTCTTTAATTAAAAATCATTTATTAAAATAATAATAATAATAATAATAATATAAATGAAATTACCATAATGCCCATCATTTCAAAATAACTTACATTTTTTTGCCCTTAATTTCCTTCTTTTCAACATTTAATTTTCCCAAGTCTTATTCCAAACTAAAATTGTTCCCATTCTCTTACTAAAATAATTTAACCTTAATGAATTCACAATTGAATTTAAAGTTGCTTTTCACAACTTATGAAGTATTAATATAAATAAAAGAAAAATGGAATGAGAGCTTATATACCAGGAGAGGTCCTTCTCTGATACCAATTATATCGTCTCAGACCCAGGATTTAGAATTCAAATTCAGTAACTGATGACTTTGGCTACGTCATCGTAGGAAAATTTTAAGGCACCAAAAATAGAATTGTTTCATGCTAAGCACGCTTAACTTTTGAGTTCCTATAATTGAGCCACCAGAGAAAAAAGTTGCACCTCGTTGATATGAGAAGTAACTTTCAATTCTTTTAAGTCTTTCTTAATCATTATTTCATGTCCTCAAAATCTCACTCATTCGAATGTGATCATTCGTGTTAAAGGGTTTAGTTCATTCATGTTCCCTCTTCTAAACTCGAGATAATGTGAAAGAGTATAGAAGTAACATCACAAAAAGAAAATGAATATACACATCATAACACTAAATTGACTTAAAAACTAATCAAATACAAAAATATATAAGCCTAGATAAGAAATATGAAGCCTAAATTAAAAATCTATATCGCTATTATACTTGCTATGTCCATAAATAGTTTGTGCTACTAATTTTTGTAATCAACCATCGATGGTAGAAAAATAGGTGATAAATTACCATGGAGCAAAATCGATTTTGTCAAAAGTAAGTAGAGTAATGAAATAATGTTTTAAAAATGGTAACTAAATAAAAAAAAATGACGAAAAGCGTAAGCTAATCTAAGCAACTCAAAATTTAAGACAAGAGATCGTATTGAATTTGTTTATCTATAATACTGGTAATGAGAAAAAGAATTTAAGAAGAGAGAAAGAAAAGAAAAGAAAAGCAATTGAGTTAGAAATGTGAAGTGTGGGCGGGCGAGAGGAGGAAGAGAGGGAGACCCATTGAAGGGTTGAATTGGAGTCAAACATATAGATCATTTCTTTTACCCTTTCTTTTTTTCCTTTTCAAAATGAAAAAAAATAAAAGGTCAACCACTTGGGTCCACACGGCGTGCACGCGTGCGACCATACGTGGGGCCCATTTCCTTCTCTCTCTTACCCACCATCAGAGTCAGAGCCTCGAAAAGGACTTTCCTCCTTTCCTTTCTTTTTTTCCTTTTTCCTTTTTTCCTTTTTCCTTTTTCCTTTTTATATACGAAATACTAAATTCTTCTTTTTTAATCATTTCCTCTCTCTCTCTCTCTCTCTCTCTCTCTCCCCTCCACCTCATCTCTCCACATTCTCTTCTCTTTTCTTCTTCCATTCCTATTTCATACGAACTTTATTACTTCTTTTCGTATATTTGCATTTTATTTATGATCTCATCTAACTTCTTACCTAGATATCTTTCTATTACTCTCTAAATTCTTCTGTCAAAATAATAATAATAATAATAATAATAATAATAATTACTTTTACAATACTATTCCCCTTTTCTACCTAATTAATAGAAACTTTTTTCTAGATTAGTCTCCACTGAAATTGTAATTCAATATAAAGGTTTACTATCATCTTATTTTATACTTTTAAATACAATTTTACTATATTTAAACCAATTTCAAATGATTAAATACCTGTTTCGTATTAATTTTAAAAATGCTAAAATCATTTGCATAAATGTCTTTTAAAAAATGAATTTAGATGTTAAAATCAAAATTATTGGAATATAACCTAAAATATTAATTCATAGCAAAATGAATTATGCTATGGGGACACAAATGCTAATAAGTTCATTCATAAAATAGAATATTAATATATAAATTGATTGAAGATAGGTAAAGATATAGTTGAAATAATACATTTGTCTAGAAACTCTACAAAAGCCGAGTGATGATATACAAATACATTATGAATTGAGTGTTAGGATTTGTCTCTCTTCTATTTCATCAGTAAGAGAACTAGATTCTTGTTTCTTTTAAAAAAAACAACTTATATATTGAGTTGCCTGTTCAAATCAATAATAATTTAGATAGATTTTTTTAATTATTTTGCTAGATATTTTACTGTCGACAATTTGTTGTTTATTTTCAATATTTGATTCTAAAGATAACGTGTGTCCGATCTAAACCTAACTTTTAGATTTTAATTCAAATTGATTTAGAGTCATTCTATTCAATTCAAGGGCTTTTTCAAGAATAGAACAAACGGTAAAAATATTTATACGGGATAGAACAATTTTAAAAATGAAAAAAAGTCTATAACCCGACAACGTTTTTTAAATAATAAAACTACCTCCACGATTAATCAATCATAAATACATGAAAAAATGATTTTGTACCAAGTCTAAACAATTTTGTATCTGGTATAAATGATTTCTTAGCAACAATCTTGTAGCAAGTCTAAATGTGACGATCTCGTAGCAAGATTAAATGATATAGTCTAAACGATCTAACTCTTAGCAATGATCTTGTAATTAGTCTAAACGATCTTGGATCAAATTAAAACGATTTATTAGTGATAGTGGTCTATCTCAGTCTATCTGAGATAAACATATTGGTATACTATCGTTTAGATTTATCTTATACCGATGTCATTCATATTTTATACCAAGAAGGAAAAAAAGAAGACGAGAAACGAAGAAGATGAAAGAAATTCCGAAAGAGGAAAATGAAGAAATTGGTAAATATTTACATAAATAACAATATTATTATAAAATGAGAAAGAAGTAATAATATAAAGAGGAGATAAATAAATTGTAAACATAAGTGAATAATTGTCAGCATTATTTAAGGATAAACTTGAAATTTATAAAAATATAATGAATTTTTTATTTTATCACTCGTAAATATTTTAGTATTTTGTTATATTTATGAAAATTAACATTTCTTAATTTAGCAATTCAATATGCTAATTCCAATTAATTACGATCTTTCAATAACTTGATATTAGAACAAATTTTGAATTATCTAATTAATTTAAACATAGTTCAAGGTATTTATTAATTATTTCAAAGAAAAAAAAATGCCGAAGGTTTGAAGCTACCCAATTTTACATTTTGTTGATCAAATCAAAAGAAATAAACATACCACGTACATGTATTTAGTAGTGAACCTTTACTCGCTCATTTTTCAAAATTATTTTCAAGTAATAGTTTCACAATCTAATATAAAATAATATCAACTCCTAACATATATAATCTAAAATTATTTACAAAATATGAAATAATTAATTTTAACTATTTTTATCTATTTTTTAATATAGATAATAGGATCTATTCAATAGACTTAACATTGACTAAGATTCATAAACAATATAGCATTCATTTGTTAGCATTGTTTGTTTGTTTGTCATATTATGTTTGCTAGGGATATATCTTATCAATAGAATGTAAATTAAATATGTCATATAAGATCGATATTATGTTACTTAATTTACTATTAGGTGATTTTTTCAATGATATATTTTTTAAAAGATAATTATGGATGCATATAATTATCAATAAAATAGAAGTAATATATAGATGACATTTAATTTTTATTTTCTATGTGATACTTTGATACATTTAATAATCGCTGATATTTTCGATTAAGCATGTTTATTAACCACATTAAACCGTTTTTCTTTTGTTTCAATAGTTGTTTGCATCAATATATTCCACACTATTAGATTAATAATAGTAAAATAGTTAATTTAATATATGAAGATGAATCAGATGATCAACCAAATGATTAATGAGAAACGACATTACAATAAATTAATAATAACCATAGCTTTACATCAAATTATTCATATGCATTAATGAGAGACCATTAGTAAATATAGAAATATTCTATTAGTTATAGATATATGATCTATCATATCAGTAATATTCTATTAGTTATAGACATATGATCTATCATATCAGTAATAGATAACATAAAAATAATTTGTTGGTGATATATATTATTAAAATAGCATACTGAAGATAAATATGTATCTCTAATCGTCTCTATAAATGGTATATTACTAAAAATTAGCATACTCTTCTAACTACTCATTTTGTGTTATTCATTGACGTTTTCTTTTTCATATTAACTATGAAATTATTTATTTCTGACTACTTCTTGTGTCATCATTTCTAAATTGAATCTTATTTTTTTCCACAAATATGAAAACACAATTATGGAATACATATTACTTTCCACTTCCTTTCAGACAGAGAGAAAAAAAAAATCTTTTAACGATAATAAAAAGAATTATAAGTTAAAAATCATTTTATGATCCGAGTAGTCGGGAAATTATTGAGATAAATTTTTAAGCAACTAATTTAAAAATTAAATCATAGATTAAGAAAAATAATCTTACTTTCTTAAACACTTCAAACCTAACTTTTACAAAAATAAAATTTGAAGTTTAATTATTGACTGCTCTCTCCATACTTTATATGAGAAACTTCAGCCACCACTATCAATAAACATGAGCAGATTTATTAAGAGATCAAAGGACATGTACCCTCTCACATGGTCGATTTTTGTATTTTGATACTAATTTTGAAATGTCAGACTACAATATATATTAAATTTAGCTTCATTCTAATTAAATCTTCCCCATTGTTGTGAGTTCGATTATTTTTTCATTACAATTATTCTTACGAAATAGTTTTTATTCCAAATATCAATAATTTTCTTTTTCCAAATATCAAATCTCTTCTTAAATTTTCACAAAATAGATTGTTTTTCAAACATCAATAATTTTCTTTTCCAAAATATCAAACTTATTTCTAAATTTTAATGATTTCCTAAAAGGAAGATAATTTTTTTAAAAAAGAAGAGAAAAACCCATCTAAGTTAAAACATTAACTTATTTCCTCGCCATTTGTTATCTAACAAATATTTAAAAAAATGCAACCAAGTCAATGAAATCTTAAAAATTGATTTCATAAAAGAAAGATAAATTTTTAGAAAGAGGAAAAAAACTATCTAAGATCAAACCCTAACTTAATTGTTATCTAACAAATATTTAGAAAAAAATGTAACAAAGTCAGTGAAGCCTTAACTTATTTTCTAGCCTTCATTAGTTATTTAACAAATATTTTAAAAAATACAACAAAGTTGGTGATCAAAATTTTCACTCTCAACAATATTTAATGAAAAATGTATTTTTTAATGAAAATTTTAAATTCACATATTTACACTACAAAAAAAATCACGTGGAAATTGTTTGTATTTCTTTATTGCTATGAAAGTTATTCGAGCATCAGTAAAATGTCGAGATATTTTTTTAAACATTTTTTAGTGTGTTTATTATATAGTACTCAATGCTCCTCCTATATAAACTTTATGGATCCACCACCGTGGATAAACTCCGGCCTCCACTTTTGATAACCGTCCATCGTTTAACTCTGTTCATCACCTTTGACCATCAATACCAATACAAGCTCTGATAACCACCATCAATAAATATTCATTTATATTAAGTTATGTTATAAAACAAGAACAAAGAAGCTAAATAAGGAGAATGAAGCAACCAAAGAGAAGAAATAGGGAATGGAGGAAGTAGAGAACAATTAAACTCAATTGTGGTGTATCTTACAAAGGCACCACATACCTCTATTTATAGGACATGCTATGGTATGAGTTACACTATAGAATTCAATGGAATGAAAGTTACAACATGGAATAAAGGGAGAGTTATAGGAAGATTGGTAATATATTGTAGGTTATGGATATCTACATAATTATATATTTATAATACTCCCCCTTAGATATCCATATTATAAAAAATAAATGCCTCGTTAAAACCTTACTAAAAAAAACTCAATGGAAAAAATCCTGTTGAAGAAAAAAAAGTACATCATTTTATATATTAATAACTGTCTCATTAAAAATCTTGCTAGGAAAATCCAATGGGAAAAACCATAGTCAAGGGAAAAAGAGTGCAATATTTCTATTCCTTGAAGGCAATATATCTACTCCCCCTTATGAATACATCACTTGAGTTCTTTGAGTCGTTGCATTCCAATATTGTGCACTAACTTTTCAAATGTTGATGTGAGTAATACCGTTGTGAATAAGTCCGTCAAGTTTTCGTTTGAAGAAATTTGTTGAACATTGATGTCACCATTTTCTTAAAGATCATGCTTATGAAAGGGTTTTGGTGAGATATGTTTTGTTCTATCTTCTTTTATATACCCTTCTTTAATTTGTGTTATACACGCAGTATTGTTCTCAAATAATACTGTCGGTAGATTTTTATTGAAAGAAAAACCACATGTTTCTTGAATATGATGAGTCATTGACCTCAACCATACACATTCTCTACTAGCTTTGAGAATTGCAAAAATTTTTACACGATTCGATGAAGTGGCCGTAATGGTTTTCTTTATAGATCACCAAGATATAGCAGTTCTTCCACATGTAAACAGATAACCTGTTTGAGATCTTGCATTGTGTGGGTCAGATAAGTATCCAACATCTGCATAACCAACTAGATCAAAGTTTGATTTGTTTGAATAAAACAAACCTATATCAATCATCCCTCGAAGATAACGAAGTACCTGCTTAACTCCATTCCAATATCTTTTTGTTGGAGAAGAACTATATCTTGCTAATAAATTTACTGAAAATGCTATATCTGGTCTCGTGTTATTAGCAAGATGCATCAGTGCACCTATTGCACTAAGGTATGGTACTTTAGGACCAAGTAATTCTTTATTATCTTCGCGAGGTCGAAAGATGTCGTTTTTCACATCTAGTGATGGAACCACCATTGGAATGTTTAATGGGTGTGCTTTGTCTATGTAGAATATTTTTAAAATCTTTTCTGTATATGTCGATTGATGAATAAAAATTCCATTGGCTAAATGCTCGATTTGCAAGCTAAGGCAAAATTTTGTTTTTCCAAGATCCTTCAGCTCAAATTCCTTTTTGAGATATTCTATTGACTTTAAAAGCTCTTAAGGAGTTCCAATTATATTTAAATCATCAACATATACAGCTATAATAGCAAATCTTGACTATGATTTCTTAATAAAAACACATGGACAAATTGGGTTATTTTGATAACCTTCTTTCACTAAATATTCACTTAAGCGATTGTACCGCATTCGTCATGATTGTAGGTATGCTGTAACTACATCCATAAGATGCATATCAAGTTTTTCACATATAGTTAGACTAATTAAATATCTTAATGTAATAGCATCCACTACAGGGAAATATGTTTCCTCATAATCAATGCCCGGTCTTTGAAAAAATCCTTGTGAAGTCGTGCTTTATATCTAGTGACCTCATTATTTTCATTTCTTTTACGCAAAAATACCCATTTAAATCCCATAGGTTTTACACCTTTAGGTGTATGAACTACAGGTCCAAAAATTTCACGTTTCGAAAGTGAGTTCAATTCTACTTGGATGACTTCTTTCCACTTGAGCCAATTCTTTCTATTACGACATTCTTCAACAAATTTAAGTTCAAAATCCTCGTTTTCATGAATGATATTATGTGCAACATTATACGCAAAAATGTTATCCACAACTACATCAGTTCTATTCCATCTTTTTCCTGTCATGGTACAATTTATCGAGATCTCATTTTTATCTACTTGAGTCTCTTCAATATTTTTACCATTAGTTATGTCTAGGATTTCTTCTTGAATGTTTCTATTGTCAATTAAGTCATTTCGACTATTGATCACTTTTCTTTTTCGAAGATTTTTATCCTTTGAACCTATTGGTCTACCACGTTTTTGTCGCAATACGGATTCAACAACTTGAATTGGAATTTCAATTTTAGATGGAGCATTTGCAACTAGAATATATGACTTGATCACTTTCCTAGTATCTGTAAGTGCATCTGGCATTTGGTTTGCTACACTTTGTAAATTAATTATCTTTTGAACTTCTAGTTCATATTGCCTTGTACGAGGATCTAAATGAGACAATAACGATACATTCCAGGAAATTTCATTTTCCAACTTATTTCCTCCCCATAATGCTGGAAAAGCTGTCTCATTAAAATGACAATCAACAAATCTTGTAGTAAATACATCACCCGTTAGGGGCTCAAGATATCAAATAATTGATGGGGATTCAAATCCAACATATATTCCTAACCTTTTTTGAGGTCCCATTTTAGTACGTTGTGGTGGAGAAATTGGAACATATATTCCACAACCAAAAATTCGTAAGTGGAAAATATTTGGCTCCTAAAAATAAGCTAATTATACTGGAGAGTACTTATGATAAGATGTCGGTCTTATGCGTATAAGTGACGCTGCATGCATAATAGCATGACCCCATACAGATAATGGAAGTTTTGCTCTCATAAGTAACGGTTTAGCAATCAATTGTAAACGCTTGATAAATGATTCTGCCAATCCATTTTGTGTATGAACATGAGCTACAGGATGTTCAATATTTATCCCAATTGACATGCAATAATTTTTAAATGCTTG
>JBBPDI010089435.1:0-12337 GCA_037974545.1 Cucumis variabilis
TGAGTAGTCCATTTGTCTACCCAAAACAGTCTCGCATATCTCGTCCTCAGTTAGTGGTTCAGAACCCTCTAGGACTAGCTGAGACTGAAAATCCACCATCTGATTCTGTACAAAACAGAAGCTTGTAAGTTTGAGAGATTATCAGACTTAAAAACATACAATAATTAAAAGTATTATAAACAAACACAAAGTTTTGTAAAACTTACGAAAGTGTCCTCTACAGCAGGTGAAATGAACTCACCACTATTACTGATGTGCGTTTCTTTGAATAACTCGACACAATCTACAAGACGATCGTGCAGTTCAGTGAGCTCTACCTGTCTCTGAAGAAACGACTTTGTGCCACTCCTATGGTTGTAAGGCTGTCACACCCAGACAGCCTTACAGATATTTGATTGCTCCTACATTCCAAAAATAACGATGAAAACATTATACTTTAAAGAAATAAAACATTGTAACATAAAAGTATATAAATAATTACTTGAAATTGTCGAGTGATGTAGTAGTCACATAGAAAGTGTCAATCTTCCACCCGATTGACCAATCTCGGGGATGGGTTTGCTCGTGCTTGTTCAAGGTCACTAAATTTCTTAAAATGGCGATGATTACTTGACCTGAATTCTTTCCACACAGTGAGCATTTAATGCTCAACAAACCGATTCAGTACTGGATCGTTAAGATCAAACACAAAAAATTGCTACAAAAGAAATTAATTTCAAGTTAGTAAAGTTTTTATAAGGAAATAGAAACATATATAAATGTTTATAAATTTACAGACTTACCGTTAGGCCACCCTTGACGACTTCGATGCACTACGATGGTACATCTGCCCACTTCAGGGCCTGAATAAGAAACGTGTCTCGTGTCAACACATCGATCGTGTAACTGAAACGAGGGGCGTGTGTCGAGATAGGCCTGTCCCCTCCAGGGGGATGGAAATGAGAATTCTTCCATTCTGCTGTACGTATCACTCGACATCTATGTTTCTAGAATGTCGTCGTACTCTTCTTGCAGTGGGAGCCAAATGAGAAGGATTTACTGAAAACAACATTGTGATTATATACAAGAAGCATAACTTAAAAACATAATCAGATGAGAGAGAAATTATATTAATTAAATATACGGATTATTACAAACCTGAAGTGTCGCCTACTGACGACGAACCACCCGCGTTATCCAACGTGTCAAGATTAAGGAAGTAGTCTTCCTCATGCGTATTACTCAGAAAGTTAGACTCCATATCTACAGACATAAAAATCAACAAAACATTAAACAAATAAACATAAGTATCAGAACGTAATTTTCCTCCTTCTCTTCTACTTGTTCAATACCAGCTTGTAAATCATGCAACATATTCAATATTTCATTTTCTTCCTTAACTGGGTTACTACTGGTTCCTTCATCAACTATTGGGTTACTGGTAGTTCCTTCATTAAATGTTTGTATACCTACATTCAAGGTCAATGGCTCTCCATGATACACCCAGTTGATATAGAAGGAGGTTATTTCAGTGATTAATAAATGTCGCCTCACACCCTCTAAGGAGTCCCAGTTTGAATTCATACATTTCTTGGATGGACACCTTATTTTTCCAAAATTATTTGTGTGATGTTTTGCAACCTCTAAACACTGAAAAACTCCTTCTTTGTACTCAACAGAAAACCTATCCCTAATTTTCATCCAACTTTTGTCCACTTCGTTAAAAGCCTAACAAATAAATATGTTATATTAATTTTATAATCAGCTCATTTTAGTTAAGTTAATTAACAATTTTAAAAATTTAAATTGCATTTGAAATTGAAATTCAAATGCAATTTCAACATGAAATTCATATTGAATATCAAATTCATTATTGAAATTCATATTTACTAAACCCTAAACTATTGTTCAAGATAATGTATTCAAATTTTTATTAATTTTGTAATTGCAATAAAAAAGTATACATACATATACATATATATACATTAAATATACACATAACACCTACACACATAAAATTATACTAACATATACACAAATACAATTATACTTAAAACATACATATACATATTAATTAAATATACACATAACACATACACAAATAAAATTATACTAACACATACATATACATATTAATTAAATATACACATACCACATACACAAATAAAATTAAACTAACACATACATATGCATATTAATTAAATATACACATAACACCTACACACATAAAATTATACTAACACATACATATACATATTAATTAAATATACACATAACGCATACACTAATAAAACTATACTAACATATACTTATACATATTAATTAAATATACACATAACACCTACATACATAAAATTATGCTAACACATACATATACATACACATAACCATAACACATATACATATAATTTCAATATTTACATAAAAATATACCTACATATAGAGGCAGGACTTTTCGCGACATCTCCAAAAACGTCACGGAACGAGGGTTTCCACAACGTTAAAGCTCCCTGTGTCACAGATTGTCTAACGAATCTGTGACGTCTACCACAGCACGTCACAGAAAGTGGAAAAACGAATTTATTACGTTCCACTTTCCACGACGTGCCTCTGACAGATGTTGCAGATTTTTCCACTTTTCGCAACGTTGTGTCGTAGATTATCTAAACATTTGCGACGTCAATGGTACAACGTCGCAAAAAGTCTAAAAACAAATTAAAAACTCAGCTTTACGCGACGTACAAGAGAAGTACGTCGTGGAAAGTTAAAATAATTTCTTAATTAGTAAACTTTTTGCGACGTATGGATGTTATCGTCGCGAAAAGTGAGATACGATGACGTTGTGGTGCAATGTTGGTAAAAGTCACTTAACACCGATGTGGCTTTAAGCAACGTCATTTTTAGCGTCGCGATCTGTCTAGTTTCTTGCAGTGTTTATAAAGAAACTTGAAAACATATGTCACACCCAAACCGTACTATCAACGAAAATGCTGAAGTAGTAGGAGTAGGATGTAAGTTTGTTACAACTTTGAAATTTTCTTATCGCAAAATATTATTCTCAACTCCTTTTATACTATCAACAAACCTTAAAACGCAAAATATTAGTCTCAACCCAAGGATTCTATCACATTGCCGTTTTCAACATCAGTAGGAGATTCCATTGCATTGATGACATTGAGTTTTACTTCCCTTTTTCACACGTATGGTCATGTCCCCTTGGTGGGCGTCTATGAGGGCACGACCTATTGCTAGAAATTACCACCCTAAGATGATTGGTACCTCCCGATCAACTTTATAGTCCAGAATGATGAAGTCTGTGGAGAACACGAATTTGTCCACTTTCACCATAACATCTTCGACCTTACCCTCTAACTTGGCGATGGATCTATCTGTAAACTGAAACCTCGTTAGTGTTGGTTTTTCTCTCCTATTTATAATTTCTTGAAAATAGACAAAGCCATCACATTAATACTTGTTCCTAGATGGCACAGTGCACGACCTAAATCCACCTCACCTATTGAGCAGAGGACAGTGAAACTTTCAGAATATATCATCTTCGTTGGCGTCCTTTCCTTAAAGATGTTGCTGGTTGTTTTCGTTCTATTTCTATGTCATTGATTTTTGTTTTTTAGCCAAGATGTCTTTAAGAAACTTGACATAGGTTGGCATTTGTTCTAACGCATCCACAAACGGGATGTTGATGTGCAACTACTTCAAAACATTCAAAAACTTGTCGAATTGTTGTTCGTCGCCTTTCTTTCTTAGCAACTAGGAAATAGAGAGGGCGGTAAAGGAATGGAACTCATCACCTTATCAGACGCTTCGTCGCATTACTCTTCTCACCTCAAATGCTCCACTTCCTCATTCGACATGTTTTTATTTTTCAAGGAAGAATTATTCTTAGCTAAAGAAGAGTTTAAGGAATGAGAATTATTACTTGAGTTGTCATTCTCAGCAGCAAAAGTTGAAGTAGGATTTCTACATACAGACTTTTGTTCACTGATGGACAAGTTACCTCTGTTGTGTAGTGTCACTACCTAACACCTTTATTTTTCTAAGTTCCCTCCTTGAATTGGTAGTTCTTTATTTCTAGGTAGGATTCCTTTTTATCGGCCAGAAATGTTGCTAGCTAATTGTTCCCATTTGTAACTCAAGACTTTTAATGGATGCAACTTGGCGTTGCAAAAGGGTATCATTCCTTTGCATTATATTCTTGACACAAAACTTCCATTAATGGTGATGAAGATGATGATGAAGGATGTCATGGGTTGAGGTGCGAAATTGGTTGTTGTGGCCATTCATGATATTGTCTTGGGTGGTAGCCAGGCACCTTACCCCTGTAGCTAAATCGGCTGCTTTATCTATGTTGTGCATTTTGATTTTGACCTCCCCAACTAAAGTTTGGATGGTCTCTCCAACCCTCATTGTAAGTGTTGGAGTATGGGTCATGTTTTACATAAGCGACTGTCTCTTTGCTCATGGGGCATGCGTCCGTGTCATGCGAACCACCACATCCTACACAACCCAACTCAGCTACCTGATGTACTGATTTAAGTGAACTCCCAGCAGCATTGACATGCGACAAAGTCAAAGACTGTAAGAGCTTATTTATTTTAGTAACCTGACTCTGCAATACTACCATAGCATTCCTATCTAATCCTTCTTCTATTCTTCCTCGCACTCTTTTATTTCCTCTGTTTTTGTTTTGCAAGCCAAAGTCATCATCCATCTATTCTTGACTATTGTTGGTCATGGCGTCCAGCGTTATTTTAATCTGGTTATAGAATGATCGAAGCATCCCACCTATAAACATTGCGTCTATAAATTGTTGTGTATCCTTGCTCAATCCAAAATAGAACTGTTCCATTGAGACACATCGTGGAATGCTATAATGAAGACATCCCTTGATCATTTGCTGGAATTATCTCCACGCGACAATTAGATTCTTGCTATCCCTCTACTCAAAGGTTATCATGTTCGACCTTCTTTTCACATTTTCAATGAGTGGGAAGAAATTTTTCATAAACTTTTCAATCAGACTATCCCAAGTTGTAACTTCCCCTTCTTCTAGAGAATTTTCCCATTGCATGGCTTCATCGCATAGGGTGAGCAAAAATAACGTTAAATGCAACTCATCTTATGATATTCTTGGCATATTAAACAACTCACAGATGGAATAAAAGTTTCTTATGTGCTCTTGAGCGTCCTCAAGTGTGTGTGCTCCATATTGTCCCACATTCTGTTATCATTTGAAGCATCACTTGTGTGATTTCAAATCGAGAATTTTCCACAAATATGGGAGTTGCTATGCATTGGTTGAAATTATACAAGCTTGATGATGCCTATGATCTGATGGGGCAGTCTAGATCATGTGCGAGATAAGCAGGGTCCAAATTTAGGACTTGTTGGTTGACAGGGGTGTTATTTTGATTTTCCATGTTGGTTCAGTTTTGCCTTTGTCTTTGTCTACGATTCCTCTTAAAATGTTCGCCAAATCTCAGGGTCAAGCTAGAATTCAGGTTGTTCGCTTGCACTCATAAACTTGTTCATGCACTTTTCGGCTAAAGTACGCAATTCAACTAAAATTGAACATCTGTATAATTTAGCGCACGAATTAGTTAAATGAGAAAGCTTTAGAAAAATTGCCTAGTAACTGTACCAAAAACTTGCTTGTGATATTTCATTTTGTGCTTAGACTTCTCAAGTACTATTTTCAGAAATTAACATTATTAGTTCAAAAAGCACCGACTGCAGACCAAAGATTAGAATGATACGATAAAATTTTCATTTTTAATCATTCATTGCTATTTATAATAAAAACATTGTCGTACAAGTTCTCCCCTCTTTCATCCAAGGTTTCCTGGTAAGTCCAGGATCAAACTCAGGGAACTTCTAGCTCCAAACTTATCCTAATGTGTGCAAAATCATGCAATAAAGATTAAACAGTAATATGTACGTGCAGTATATGAGTTTTTTCTTACTATTTACACTACGGTACTTGGCGATGCAAGGTGAATATGGAGTTATGATGCGGTTAAAGATGCTTTCACAGAAGACAAGGTGAGGAAGGAAATAGAATTGAATTTCTAAATTAACTAGTTGATGCTTTAATACTTCAAAGTGATATAGTTGTATCAACCACATATTAAGGCGAACACCTCTCAGTGCATTATCATATTTGTTGGCCTATTGGGATGTAAATACACGAGTTCAGTGACACTATATCGCGAATTATAAGGCATGCAATAATAGTAACTAATCCTTAATTAAGGTTTACGCTTCCCAGGGTATTTTACAACACACATTGACCTCTCAGTAACGTAAGAAAAGGATTAGCTTAACGATGAGAATGCATTACGACATTCTTTTCACTACTTGCATAGTTAAGAACGAGTTACATATATTCAATAATTATGTTCTCTACTCTCGTTCTTCTTTCGAATGAAAAAGGTCAAGATGCTTGCTCTTAACTGAACAAAACTCATACTATGTGCATTATGATCTTCTAAGTATCAAAAACATCATTCATTGCTAAATAGTTATTCAATCATATATGTATATGGAAGAGATAAAGAGATGGGAGAGTGGAAGTAGAAATGCATTGCTTTCATACATAACATTTTAAGCCTTTCAGCCTTAACATTCTGGTTACAAAACAACTCAATAAAAAAATAAGACAATAAAAACATAATAGAGTGGTTACGCCTTAGAGTTTGATATTTCATTCTCCTTGGCTTGAATGTTGCCTAGATGGAAGTAATGGAATTTGTGGATCACTTCTTCTCTTTACGCCTCATGCTCTCACCTAGACTCAAGATGATGGAGAGAAGATGAAGGTTGTAAAAAAACTTGCTTTTCTGGCCAAATTGTGCACACTCTTCTTAGAAGGAAAACTCTGTTTATATACATGAAGTGGCATTGACATGCCGATGTGCACCATTAAGACTTCTAAAACATTGTTGATATGCTGCACAGCCTGACCCAATTGTTCTTTTCTGACATTGCCGCCAACATTTTTTTTTACTAGCGACTTGATCGCCTAACATTTGCTTCCTTGCACTGAAGAGGTTGGTAGGATCACTTCGCGTACAATGTTCTTGCTCACCGAGACTCGCTCTTCTTCACCTAAAATCCTATGATAAAAATTTTGAAACGTCATAAAATAGGGGTGAAGTTTTTTTGTGGTAAACCTTTCGCATATTAGTTAAACTCCTACTTTTTCTCTCTACATTCTTTTATTTTCATGCAATGAAACCTTATTGTTTTACTTAAGAGACCGCAATAACTTATATTTCCAAGTTATCAAAACTCAAAATGCCCATAACGCATTTTGAAGGTTGTCTTTGGTATGTCTGACTCTTTGATTCTCAATTAATGATAACCTGAATGCAAATCTATCTTAAGAACACTAAGGCTTCTTTTAGTTGATCAAAGAGATCGTCTAATTCCAGTAAAGGGTACTTGTTTCTTATTGTCACTTTGTTGAACTGCCTGTAGTTAATACGCAACCTCATTGATTCATCTTTCTTTTTCACAAACAAAACAGGTGCTCCCCAAGGTTAGGTACTAGGTCAGATATAACTTTTTTCTAATAGCTCTTCTAACTGGCTCTTTAGTTCCTTCAGCTCGCTTGGTGCCATGTTGTAAGGGGTTTGAGAAATTGGTGTTGTTCCTAGTACAACTTCAATAGTGAACTAAACTTCTTTTTTTACGATAGTTAACTCATTTACTTAGGAAACACGTTCAAGTATTCACAAACTATTGTCACACTTCCACGTTCCTATCTTATAGCCTGAGCGTCCACTACGTGCACAAGGTAGACAGTATGCCCTTTCCTTATCAACTTCCCGCTTTACCTAAGGGTTTTCACGGTTCGGATTAATTCGGTTTCAAGCTAAAACCGCACTGAACCACAAAATGAAAAAAAATTCTCATAAGAAATCGAACTGAACTGTGTCAAACCGAATCAAAACTGAATTGCACAGACAACCAAAGCATCAAGATCGATAAAATTTGTCTTTCTATCTTAAATTCAAAACAATCTTGGGCCACCATAGCATTGAGTTTTATAAAATTTATTTTCTTATTTTAGATCTCAGTGGATCTCTGGTAACATATTTAACCGAGTATTAGAAACAGAACTTTTTATGTACATTTAAACTTATTTAATTTATTCAATTTTTTTAAATGAATCAGATTGATTCTATTTTAGAATCGATTTAAAATATTAAACCAAACCAAACCTCATAAGAAGAAGTTTCAAAATACACAAATTGCATCGAACTGCATGAAATTGGTTTTGATTCGATTCGATTCTATTTGTCAAATTGGTTTAATTTTTAAATATTTTACGAACACCCCTAGCTTTAACTACTGAAAGTATATTTTCTAATTCCACTTCCTTATCTTCTACAAACCTAACTTCAAATGTTCTTGATTCTTTAAACACTACCTCCTTTTTGGAACAATCAAATATTACATGATACTTGGTGAGGAAATTCATTCCCAAGATTACGTCCAACTCTCATCAAGTTCAAATAAAATCAAATCTACTTACGTAGTGACATTCTCAATCCTTAACTCGCAATTCATACACACTGATTGAACTAAAAATACTTCTTCTAAAGGCGTCCGATCAACATTCCCCCTTCTAGAGGTTCTATATTGTAATTTAAGGATTTATCAAGCGATACAAAAATAAAAGAATGCGTAGCTCCAAAATCAATCAACACAAAAGTATGATAGTTATAAATCATTAGAGAATTTTTAATCACATGAGGGCTATTTCTGCCCTAACTCTGAGTCATAGCGCAAACCATCCCTTCAAGACTTGGGTATCCCAAGTCCCTTGACTCCACTTGACCCCTCTTCAAGTTCACTTGTGTGATAAGGTTGGTTTACTAATTACGATACAGCTCCCTCGTATTTTAAAGTTCTAAGTTAGGATAATACTATATAAATGTCCTTGCTGACTGCAATTGAAACAAACCTTCAAAAAATAAGGCCTTCATTCGGGATTCGAACTTAATCTAGCCACATGCCTTCTCTGTGAAGCCTCCTTTGACCAAGCTTGGACATTTCCTCTTCCTTAATTTTTGTTTTACCTTTGGGTCCAAAAGGGATATGAGAATGAGATTTAAAATTTTCCTTTTGAACGTCAGGCATAAACGCCTATGCTCACTGCATCGTTCACCTCATCGCATACTACAAGTATTCTAGCTGCATAGGCCTCCATAATTATCATGATTATTCGCACTCTTGCTTTTCTCATCAACCAAACATCTTTCAATGTGCATGGCTACCTTAACCAACTTAGAAAAATTTGACCAATTTGTGATGGTTGTCACCAGTGCTGTAATTTCTATTTTCAAACCGCCTTTAAAATGCTTACATTTGTCCGCTTCATCAATCACAAAATATATTAGCATACTTATTCAATTCAGTAAACCTCTTTTCGTACTCCACGACAATCATGTCTCCTTGTACCAAACTTTTCTCTCTTTAGGGCATTCCATCACTCCAAAACACTTTTCAATCGAACTCAGTCACTTCTCTATGTCAGTTAGGTTAGTGGTTCCTTCGAAGGTTGTTACTCTCTGCACCTTCAATCTTTCAATGTCAAACCTCTTATCTATGATGGAGGGTATAGGCATAAAGTGGTCAGTCAATCTTTGAGCAAAGCGGTCAATAATAATTTCCTCCATGTTTTACCAAACAGGGTCGTGAGGATTACTGGACATTTCCTCATATTCTTGCACTCCATTAGCACTCCTAATAGTTGGAACACCAGTTCTCACTTACCTACCTTGCCTCGAGCTTCCTCATGGTACATAACTTCTTATAACACATTAATATATTAGACTTTCATAACTCTATCATATGACTCCTATATGCATGACTCTAACTTTTAAGACATTTCCCAAGAACTTAAGTTTTGATACCAACTTGTCATGTCATGCCCTAAGATCACTCCTTACAACCATGTGGAGGCATGTCTGCCTAGACATTTAATGCGAATCTCTTCGCGAGATAGCACACAAAATGCCTAGTAAGTAAAATACAAACATAAAACTTAACAAGACATGAAAACTTATTTTTAAATAACAACGACTTCATTGCTTTCTACTAAAAGAGTACATTTTTAATAAATACAAAAAGTTTCTTTAAAACTAAAAATATACAAGTTTAAAAGACAATAACTTGATCATCTCGCCTAGGACTCTTCATGTTAAGCGAACTGACTGGAAATACTAATAAGTTAATGTGACACAATTATGGCACAACATGAGTTCAATTTAGCAAGTCGAATACTAGAGAACTTTCGCTACCTGGGGGTGGAGGGGAAAATAAACAAAACATTTGAAAGATTAGACAAAAGTCTCTAGTGAGTGAGGTTTCTCACCAACACATTTAATAAGTAAATTTTCGTCATACGCACTGCAATTAGTTTCACAAACCAGGCAATATAAACAAGTATATAAGCGTTTCAATATAAATGTGAGTTCAACTCAGATCATTTCAATTTACTAAGTGATTTGCACAATCAAATCTCTTGGGAAAGTATTTACAAATCATTTAGAAACCATTTCCTTGCAAGTCATTCATCATAACCATATCGTATAAGAAAGTAATTCGTATAATGCATTTTATAAATCATATCGCGGAATCATTTTGCATGTTTAATTACAATTATGTACCCTCTTCAGATTAAGCCTTTACCACACTTATTCGTTGAGTTGTGGTTGTGCATAGTAATCTCAACACAACAGCAAATTCTCTATCAATTTCATCATGCATAATGCGTCTTCCAATGCCAAAACACATAGAAAGAAAAATGCATCCCATACCAGATCATACAGCAAGTATGAGGCATCTTATTCAAGATCACAAGAATAGGGCATCATATCCCAAATCACACAGCAAAGATAAGACATCCTACACTAGAAACACACAGTAAGTGTAAGGTATCACATCGCGTAGGGTACCAAAGATCATTCATCACAATATTTCAGCTCATTTTCAAATTCAATTCATTTGTAAACCAATTGCATTTTAAGACTTTAAGAACATAAAAGAAATGATGGAACTCAAGAATTCAATAGAGAAATATTTAAGATTTGAATATGGTGAAAATTCTTTTTGTCACACCCCCTCCCAAACCACCTACTTTGGATCCAAGAGGTGGCATGATGTCAATTGAAATCATTCACCTCTAAAATAACTTTAGCTTACCCTTACTTGAAAATATAAAACATTTGCAAGCGGAAGTCTTTAAACTTAGAAATAACTTTTAAGTCGTAGTGAAACCTATTTGGAAATGGCTTTTATAAATACCAAGTAAAATCTATAAGACATGGAAAGTATACTTTTCATAAAACATAATGATGCTTTTAACAAATCAATTCCTTTCATGATCAAAAACTAAATTGGCTTGCCAGCAATAAGTTCAGTTCATGGAGATTCACAATTTGTACCCAAAAAGAGAATTTTTTTTATAGAGTAAGTTGAAAGACTAAATGAGTATCAGTTTTATAAAATATGTTTTCATAAACAATTTAACATAACATTGAAATTAAATAACATTTATCGATAAATATCATTTCATAAAATTAAATTTGAAACATTGAACTTTTGCATAGCTTTTGAAAGACAATGATCCATAGCCACAGGTAGTATTAAACCTCTTTGTCCTAAAACAAAACAGTCGATAGGAAATAGCTTTCACTATAATCCTCCTCCTTTAATTAAGGCATAAAAATATATCCTTCCTGATGTCCATAAACTGTACACTCCTCAACCCTACCATCAATATAAAGTTAACCACATGTATACAATAGGTCTCATGGAATATTGTGGCAAGGATAAAACATATTGAAAATCATTGAAATATTTCCTTTGCTTTCATCAGTAAATCATTTAAACATAGTATAGCTTGAAACAGTAGTAAATCGTTTAAATATTTATCATAAATCATATATTTGAACAATAACATGGAAATCATGCTTTATAAATCACTTTTAAATCATTGTGTCACTTACAAGCTATTTCTTGTGTAACTTGAAACCAATTTTAATAAATAGCGTTCAAATCAATGTGTTACAGTACTTGAACGGATCCTTTATTGGTAAACTCCTTTCAAATCTTCTTCATCTAAAAAATCTACATTTAATCCTTAATTAATCCATTGATTATGAAAATATTCAAAACTTTCATTAAAATTCTAAAAAATAACAAAACAACTAAAAAATAGCCCTTCGACGCTTACGGACATAGTGATTAAGGCTTGGCGCGCGCGCATGGCCTGGGGGCCTTACATGCTAACCTCATAGTAAGGGATGCCACACGCGTCATGGTCTCA
>JBBPDI010089445.1:0-12336 GCA_037974545.1 Cucumis variabilis
TGTCACACTGTCTCCCATTTTTTATTAGACTAAACCAGTAATGATATATATATATATATATATATATATATATATATATCAGTATGCATACTCCATATTTAATGTTTGGAAAATTCCTTTCTCTACAAAAATAAAAAGAAATAAAAAAAGGTAATTAATAAAATTCTAGACATAAGATTAACGAAGAAAATTTTCAAATTAAGGAAAGTCACGTGCCATATAAAATTTTTTAAAAAAATATTATAATTTGACAAAAATCTCTCTCCAACTCCTTCTCTACGCTTTGACTACTTACATAATTTTTTCTCTTCACATTAGAGAATATAAAAAAAAAAAAAAATTAACTAAAGTTAGCACGTTTAAGTTTAAGTTTTTTCACTAGAACGATTTGAAACTAAAGACACAGACTTTTTTTAAAACGATTTGAAACTAAAGACGTAGACAATTATTTATAAAAAATTCAACGTTATTTCTCCTAAACAAGACCCGTAAACAAATTTCTATTCAAACTATGTTAATTTAAATTGGTTTTGTTTACATATATTGGTGATTTAATTCGTTCTTTTACTTTTTACTGGGTTTTATTTCATTTTAGTTTTTGTTATCTCAAATTGTTTGGGATAATGTAAACAATTTTTAAAATAAACCTATGTAATATTAATAAATCATAAATTTGATGTACACCAATTACTTTTGGAATATATATGCAAATTATGAAGACTAAAACTAACCAATTACACGTGGAAATATCATTTAAGCAAAAGAAAAAATAAAAAAATTTTATAATTATAATAAAATAAAATGGAATATTTTTAAAAATAATAAAATAAATTAAAATATTTACCTGCTACCGTCAAATTTAATAACCATCGATGATAGAATTTGCTATGAATCGTAAATATTTTGTAAAATTTATTTTTAAAAATTTTCGTAAAAAAATGTATGAAAAAGTTATAAAAAATAACACGATTTGTACAAAACTAGCACCATATTTTTAGAAACTCATATAAATAATTTTTTTCTCTATCTATTTCAATCGAAATGGACACCTAAGATTTATATTAAAGGAAATGAATTTTTTGCGTAACTTATCCATTTTTGAAGGACAAACTACAAAGTTCCCAAATGTTGGAGTTGTAAAGAAAGGAAAAGAGGTAGTAAATGAGGTGAAATGATTAGAGAATAAAAACCCTTGAGTTGAGTGAAATTAGTACATTGCAAGGAGAAAGTGTGATAGTGACACCTAAAAGTATCTATAAAATGAGATTATTACGAAAAATTATTTTTAAAAAATAAAATAATTAACAAAATTAGTACTTTGTAAATAGTTTGTCAATTTTTTTATTTTAAAAAAATCTTTATTATTATCATTATTATAAAATAAAAATTATATTATTATTTATTAAAAAGTCAAACGAACGGGTAAGAGTGTTGAAAAAAGTTATGAAAAAAAAGGATTATAATAATCTTATGTTATGATAATATGTGTTTGGAGAAAAAATTATGAATGATAGTGTTGTGATAATATTTGTGTAAGAAGGATTGTGAAAATTATTGTTATTATTATTATTAAGGTAGGATTGAGATAATATTGAAGTAGGGTTAGAGGAAATTAGGGAAGAATTATGATAACCTTTTTCATCTTCAAACACACCAAAAATATAAAAACGATTCAAATTGATAAGGTTACAAATTAAAGTCAAAAGTTGAATTTAAGTTATATATATATATATATATGAATGATTGTTACTAATGGGTTATGTCTCTTTCACACTTTTTCTTAATCTCATTGTAGTGTCAAATCAATTATATTTAACTCACTATCTTTGCTGCCATTTCCCGATCTCCCATCTTTCTTGATTATGACCTAACTCTAATCCTTTCCAATTTTACTTCCATTAACCTAATCATTCATCTTTCCTTCATTTCCCACCCCTGTTTATAAACTTCTTTTAAATATAACACTTGTCATCAATATCCTTATATTAACGGAAATATATTGTCATATTTAAATGTTTTATTGCACACAATTTTTTTTAAAAAAATGTGATTTCACACACTATTACTATTTTTACGCACACATCAACTAATCTCACGGAACAACTCGCTTGACTCTACAACATGACATCTTAGTTAATTTTTTAATTTTTTACCACAAGGCCAACCCACGATGATATAACATTGTTCATGTTTAATAAAGGCTTATATATCGATACTTGTTTGGCGTTGTTATTTTCCAAGTCACAACACATTTTTTGGCGTATAAAATATGGATATAAATAAATTAAATACATGATTCAACTTACCCACATATGTTTAAAAATATTTTTTTTATTAATAATAAAAAATGTAAATTGAGCATTTGCGAGAAAGAAAGACAACGACGACGTGAGATGAAGAGTTTTTTTTCAATCGTGGTTCGCAAGAAGGATGAAAATGTTGAATTATTTTTTTTTAAATCAGAAAACGTACGTATGAAGGAACACATTGATTTTTTATTAGGTAATTTTAATGACACATAATTTATGTCGTTAATTAACGACGATAAAATTGTGTCAATAAAACTCAATTTGTGTCAAGAAAACACAATTTGTGTCGAGAAAATTGTGTCAAGAAAACACAATTTGTGTCAAGAAAACACAATTTGTGTCGAGAAAATTGTGTCAAGAAAACACAATTTGTGTCGAGAAAATTGTGTCACTAAAAATTTCGCATTTTTATTTCTAACAACACATTTTATTCCCTTTCACCCTTTTTTTTTCTTGATTTCAAGTAACGTTAAAACTCATATTTCTAAGTAAATTTATTCGACAACAGTGATTAGATTGGTGGGTTTGATGGCAAAGGCTTGTTGTAGCGACAACGACGGTAGTGGCTAGAGTGTGGAATCGACAGTGAGGAGTGGCAGGAAATTGGAAGGCAAGGGTTCTTCACAACAACGTGGTAGCCCACTTTGTTTGACAAGATTTTTTTTTGCGTTTTTGGTAGAGAGAGAATAAAAAATTTACGTTAAAGCTTCGTTCAACGACAACGTTTTTTGCTTGAGAGAAAATTTGGGGTTTTTATTTAGTTTTAATTACATGAAGGAGAGGAAATTAAAAATTTTAAAATTTGGGATTTTTTTCATTTGGAAATTTTTTTAATGACACATAAAATTTGTCGTGAATTAATGATACAAAAATTGTGTCAAAACAAATTAAATTGTGTCAAGAAATAATTCGTATTTTATTTTCAACGACACAATTTACCTCACCCACCCCTTTTTTTTATTTTTAACGACACAATGTCTTGATTAATAGTGTCACTAAAACCCATTTTTCTAGTAGTGTTAGGATAATTTGGCCATAATCTTGGAGTATATTATTGTATTTATTCTTTCCTAATATGTTGCATTATTTTGTGTGCATTTACAATTTGTATTACTGAAAATTAATTAATCAATGAAATATACAACTACTAAAAAATAATCGACATGGTGTCAGAGATAGGTTAATCTGACCTAGCCGCCGCCCCCGCCCCCCAATCTTCATTGTTTCTGGCTAGTCGATGACGAGGTTCTGTTCTCCTTTCTCTCTTGCCGACAAGGCTCTGTGTTTCGATACCAGACCTACCATATCTTTCTGTTTGTCGCTACTTCTCCTTGAAACTCGCTGGCAAAGATAGAGATCTATCTTTCTGCATTCAACTTCGTCCAAATCTTCCATATCTCTAGGTTTGTCCTCGCATCCCCAACCATTAGCGCATCCATCTCCAAATTTCGATCGTCACGTTTAGTCTCTGATCTCATTTTCGGCCAATCAGTTTTTGATCTCATCTTCGACTATCATGTTTAGTCTCTGTTCTGTCTTCGATCTCATCTTCAGCCAGTCCGTCCAGAGGCGAATCTATTAAGGGGCCAAGGGGGCAGTGCCACCTTCACATTCCCGATTTTTGTATTTTAATATTAATTTTGAAGTATTAAATTACAATAGATGTTAAATAATGATTTATTTTTATTATATCTGCCTTTTGTAAAGTGGTTGTGCCCCCTTTAAAACCTTAAGGTCTTAGGTTCAAATCTCATATACTACAAAAAAATTTTGTTAATAGTGCCCCCCTTACATATGATGTTTGGATACGTCACTGAGTCCATCGCCTTCAGTCGCTGGTTTTCCATCCATATTTGTCTCTGTTCATGCTGAGTTTTCTTTTGTTATTCGCACGTCCTCACTTAATATGTTGTGCTCTTTATTTCTGTTTTTTTTTTTTTTTTGGAAAATAAGTTGTTGGTTTTTATTAGGAAGTCAGTTGTTGGCTTTTGATTGGACAGTTGTTTGTTGGTTGTATTTCTCACTAACCTTTTTCAGATGGAGAAAAATGATGTTGCTCGTCTTATTAGCACCATTCTTGATGGGACAAACTACATTACTTGGGCCCATCAAATGAGGAGTTTTTTTATCGATATAAAGTTATGGCATATTGTTACTAGAGATGTCACCAAATCGGTCAAACCTACTCCTCCAATGAAAAAAAATTAAGGACACCACTAAGAATATTGATACAGACCCATCTGATGTCACTGTTCAAGAGACCACTGCAGAAGACAACAAGTACATTGAAAGACTTGAGGGCTGGGATAGCAAAAATCATCAAATCATCACTTGGTTGGGTAATACGTATATTCCAGCAACTCATACTTTGATGCATTTGCTACTGCAAAAGAACTCTAGGATTTTCTATCCACATGGTTTCAGTCTATTGGGCTTGCTCACTATTACCAATTACACTCTCGTCTTGTTAGTTTAAAGTTTTAAACCAGGAGGGAAGACAATTTGTGAATGAGTATCTTGCCACCCTTCAATCAATTTGGACTCAGTTAGACCAGGCAAAAATCAGTCCTGGCCATATTCGCCTCATCAAAGTTCTTATAGGTCTTCGCCCATAGTATGAATCAGTTCATGATGCACTGTTACATCGCAACCTCTGCCAACGATCGACGTCGTCATTCAGAAAATATTATTTGAGAAAAAATGGCTTGGCATTGTCCCCTCTCTGTCCTCTGATGTTGCTCTTACAATCACTCATCCACGACTTGCTAATGAGTTCACTTTCTGCAAAAATTGTAAACTTCATGGTCATAAATTTGCTAATTATCCTATTATTGAGTAGGTATTGTCACAAGTGAGGTCACATCTTAGACAACTATCCCACTCGTCGACCCCGTCCTCCTAGTCACTCATATAAACTAGGGGTGTTCACGGTTTGGTTTGATTCGATTTCAAGCTAAAACTGCACCAAATTGTAAAATGCTAAAAAGATCTCGTACGAAACCAACGCAAACTACATGTTTGTGTCAAAGCAAATCAAAACTGAACTGAATATGCGATTCAATTTAAATTCCAGAGAATATCAGACCATCAAAGAATCGAGTTTGATAAAATTTGTCTTTTTGTTTTAAATTCTGAAAAATCTCAAGCCACTAAAGCATCGAGTTGATCTATAAAATTTTCCTTTCTATTTTAGATCTTAGTGGATCTCGGGTCAACATATTTACCGAGTTTTAGAAATAAAACTTTTATGATCATTTTTTTAAATTTATTTAATTTTTTTAAATGAAGCGGTTCAGTTCAGTTTGATTTTAAATCGGTTTAAAACATAAAACTTAATCGAACTGCATAAGAAGTGATTTCAACATACCATAAACTGCACTGAACCGCATGCAATTAGTTTCGATTCGGTTTCAATTTGGTTTGATTCGATTTGTCAAATCAGTTCAGTTTTCAAATATTTTATTAACACCTGTAATATAAACCCAAGTCCTCTCCTAAAATTTATTCTCAACCTATTATTGTTGTTGCCTCCCCATCTGATATCACGACACCTCATAACTTTCAATTAAATGATCTTCATGACTTACTAAAATAGGTGATCTCTTCCCACTCTACTGCTCTTGCTGTCACTCAAGGTACTTTTTGGCTCCTTGATTCGGCTTGTTGTAATCATATGACTTATGACATTTCATTGTTATCCTCGCTTGAGTTCAATCTCTTCCCCCAATTCACTATGTTGATGGCAATCCCACGTCAATCTCTCACATTGGCACTATTAATACACCCGTCATAAATCTTTCAAACACTTATCATGTTCCAAATGTCATATTCAACCTAACCTCTGTTGGCCAATTATGTAATCTCGAACTAAGCATTATCTTTTCTTCTCATGGGTGTCAGGTTCAGGATTCTCAGATGGGACAAGTGATTGGTACAGGATGGAAGGTGGGATGATTATTTGAGCTCACATCTCTCCAGCAATCTCTTGTGTTTCCACCCATCTCTGCACCAGTCATTGATACCACTATGTATCAGTGGCATCTTCGTCTAGGTCATGCACCCTCTAATAAACTTCGTAATTTAGTTTCTACTGGTATTTTGAATAATGTCTCAAAATTTATTCCTTTTGACTTTTTAAATTGCAAACTTGCAAAACAACCTGCTTTATCATTTTCTAATTCTGCTTCATTATGTGATATACCTTTTGGCCTTATTCATTCTAACATTTGGGGTCCTTCTCCTTGTACTATTGTTGATGTTTATCAATATTTTGTTATATTTATTGATGACTATTCTCGTTTTACGTAGATTTACTTTCTTAAACATCGTTCTTTCTTATATCAAATCTATGTTGATTTTGCAAATATGGTTCACACACAATTCGCTAGCACAATTAAAATCCTTCGAATCGATAATGTGATGGAATATAAAGACTCTTGCCTTCTTTCCTTCCTTGCCCATCAAGGCAACTCTGATTCAATGATCATGTCCCCACACCTCCCAACAAAATGGAAGAGCTGATGCAAACATAGTCACAATCTTGACTCTGTTCATGCTCAACTTCTGTTTGTTGCTTGTCCTGAAAAATTATAAGGAGAGGTTGCCCTTACCTCTGTTTTTGTCATCAACTGTCTTCCTTCTCAAGTCATTCACAATGTTTTCCCCTCTTACACTAATCTCATGGTTTTTTATTGTGCATGTTTTGTATTATTACATCCTTGTGAACATATCAAACTTGAACCACATGCACGTCTATGTTGTTTATTGGGTTATGGTACTAAACATAAAGGATTTCATTGTTAGGATCCCATCTCTCAACTATTACGTATATCTCGTCATGTCACCTTTTGGGAACATCGTATATTTTCTAGTCTTTCTTCATTCAAAGAATCTGTCTCTAGTCCTCACCCATTCTTCACTGATCCTTTTACTGACCTATTCTCCACACTTGACTCACCACTTGACAGTACACATTTTCCACTACCCATATCTGAGTTCACTCAATCTGATCCTATCCATGAGCTCCTGGATCTTCCATCTGCCTCTTGTGAGAAACCTGAATCTGCACCAGTCCAACAGTATACTCGGATAAGAGAAACTCTTCCTCATCTTAAAGATTACCATTGTTTTTCTACTATTATGTCTTTAGTTGAACCTTCCTCATATAATGAAGCCAGTATTAACTCCTTATGGCAGCAAGCAATGAATGAAGAACTTCAAGCCTTAGAAAAGACATATACTTGGGAATATATTGACTTACCTCCTGGAAAGAAACCTATCGGCTGTAAGTGAATCTTTAAAATCAAAACTCACTCTGATGGCTCTATTGAATGATACAAAGCACGATAATTAGCCAAAGGTTATTCTCAGGAATATGGCATAATTATGAAGAAACATTTGCTCCAGTAGCTCAAATGACGTCAGTTCGCAGTCTTTTAGCCATTGTAGCTGCAAAACAATGGCCCCTCCTTCAAATGGATGTTAAAAATGTGTTCCTTAATGGAACTCTATCTAAAGAAGTCTATATTAAACCACCACCCAGTACTACTCTGCCACCTCAGAAAGTATATCTTCTTCGTCGAGTTCTCTACAGTCTCAAACAGGCTCCTCTAGCCTGGTTTGCAACATTTAATTCCACTATTACTCAACTTAGGTTCACTTCCAGCTCTCATGATTTGGCCTTGTTCACTCTCCAGACATCTAGTGGTATTGTGCTCCTTCTTTTATATGTTGATGACATGATTATTACAGGTGATGACCCTCAAGTAATATCTGACTTGCAATGTTATCTGGGTAAGCACTTTGAGATGAAGGATTTAGGAACTCTCAGCTATTTTCTTGGCCTTGAGATCTCCTCCTTGTCTGATGGCTATTACTTATCACAAGCTAAATATGCCTCTAACCTCCTCAGTCGATCTAGTATTACTAATTCTACCACATCATCAACACCTCTAGATCCAAATGTTTGACTCACTCCTTTTGATGGTGTTTCTTTTGATGATCTACTTTGTATAGACAACTTGTTGGTAGCTTACTTAACTGTGACTCATCCAGATATTGCATTTGCAGTTCACATCGATAGTCAATTCATGGCTACTCGTCATTATTCACTTCAATGATGTCCGTTGTATTCCCCATTATATTAAAGGCACTTTGGGTCATGGTCTATACTTCCCCTCACAGTCCTCTCTGGTTCTCTCTGGATTCTCTGATGCTGATTGGAGAGGAGATCTTATCGATAGAAGATCCACCACTGGTTATTGCTTCTATTTAGGTGATGCTCTTATCTCTTGGTGCAGCAAGAAACAATCTGTTGTTTCTCGTTCTAGCACTGAGTCTGAATATCTCTGGTCGATGCCACTTAAGAATTACTATGGCTTCGTTGGCTACTTACTGATATGGGAGCCCCACAAACATCACTCGCTATTCATCATTGTGATAACCTCAGTGTCATTCAGATTGCACACAATGATGTATTTCATGAACGAACAAAGCACATTGAGAACGATTGTCATTTTGTTCGCCATCATCTTCAGAGCAACACTCTTCATCTCTAATCTAGCTATCTTCACCATTGACCAACCTACAGATATCTTCAACCAAAGCTCTCCCTTCTCCTCGTTTCACTCTGTTACTTCACAAACTCAAGGTGGTTCCTACTCTACCAACTTGACTTTGAGGGAGGGTGTTACCGTAATTAGGGTAATTTGGCCATAATCTTGGAGTATATTATTGTATTTATTCTTTCCTTATATGTTGCATTATTTTGTGTATATTTACACTTTGTACTACTGGAAATTAATCAATGAAATATACAATTACACAAAAATAACCTACACTCTCAAAGTTTATTGATATAATTGAAGTTTATCTTAAAGTTTAGTGATAAAATTGTATAATTTAATTAATTATATTAAAATTAATTTTAATGTTAGTTTCAAGTTAATTCTAAATTATATTTTTAAAAATATCCCTAAACTTTGCACTTTGTGTAAAAAATGTCCATAAAATTTCAAAAGTTTAAAAATTACATGCCTTAATTTTTCAAAATGAATTTTAAAAAAAATAAAATAAAAACTGTTAATTATGTTTTGTGTCAAAAATACCCTTAAACTTAAAAAAATAAAATAAAACAATATCATTACTGTTGTATGGACATAAACCATTAATATTATTAAAATAAGTAAATAAAGTTGAACACTTTAATTAAGTGTATGAACTATATAACAGTAAAAAGATAATAAATAAAACATGACCAAATGATTTTAAAATTTTAATATGTTTTTTCTTTTCATATACCTATCTATTTTATTTTGAAATAGTTATTATAAAACTTTCACTTTCCACCTTTAGTTTAATTTACTTATAGTTTGATTAAAGTTGATTTTCATCTCAATTCTCTTTCTTTTTAAACTTCATCTTCTTCAAAATTATTTTAACTTTTCACAAGTTTACGATACTAAAAAATTGCAAAATGTCTGTATAAGCTTCCAATTTTCATTCTTTTATTGAGATAATTTTTTTATTGTGCTGTGAGCACTAATTACTGTCAACTCAATTTATATACCACTCTATTTAGAAAGTTTTCAAGTATAATTTAAAGCTTAAAAAATATTGTTTCAGTTGGAACTCAACCTATAAAATTAAATGATTTGAACTCTAATCCGTGAAAAGAGTTAAAATGAGATTTTCAATAAAATTTCGAGAGTTGCTTGAGAAAGTGAATATGTCGAATTTGACAGAAGAATCATTATAAAAATTACAGTATCTTCTTCTCTAACTTTCTCATAATTATATTTGCCTTTAATTTTAACTATTGTTGTTGTTTGGAATTGATTGAATATTTTATTCAATGTAAATATGTTTAACAATTTATAAAGATA
Source organism: Cucumis variabilis (assembly GCA_037974545.1). Lineage (NCBI taxonomy): Eukaryota > Viridiplantae > Streptophyta > Magnoliopsida > Cucurbitales > Cucurbitaceae > Cucumis > Cucumis variabilis. Next base: position 10,193 of record JBBPDI010089445.1, read on the forward strand.
TACTAGAAGGGCAAAAATTAATTTTTTTTTGTACATTGCAAAAATGAAAAAAGAAAGTAAAATCATTTTTTAATCAACCAAGTCTACAACTTTTTTACTAAAAAGAATTATATATTATTTTAAAACAAATGATATTTAAATATAGCTCGTTGAATAACATACTATCTATTCTTTTACGATTGTTATGATTAATTGTATTCAATACTGAATCAGAAATACTGGAATTGTTGCTCAATTAATTATGTGATATTCTGACTCTTCTAAGACTTGACTTAAGAGATGTCGACCAGCCTCTAACGGAGAAGAAATTTTCTTATTTATGTAATATATAAGAGAGAGATATTAGTAAAAAGAAAAAAAGAATTGCAAGCTAAATAAGGAGATGGAGATAAAAGAGTACCTTCTTTTCCCTCTGCCTTATTTACCACCTTATTTATTTATTGTTGTAATTACATAGATATAATATTTAAATTTAAATGTGTATTTGATACGAAAACTATAGCAAATTGGAATTAGAAACTTAAAAAGTGGGTTAGACACATCAATTGCCTTAACATCAGTATTTAGAAATTAGATTAGACACACCGATTGATATCAAAGATCTTTAAAAAAAAAGAAAAATTTCGATTCAAGATTCTACCACTCTACAGATAGGATGATCGATCCTACTTGAATATCCTTGACATTGACATGCCATTCAAAATATGAATAGAAGCTTTTCTAATCAAATTTGAAAGAAAAGAAAAAAACTCAAAAACTAAACTCACTTCATTGTAATAAATATAATTAAAACAATGAAAAGACGAGACTTTAGTATCACAAAGAAAACTCTAATGTAATTTTAAAAAAAATATTAAAATCACATTAGAAATTATTAAATAAGAAGTTTGAATAGATTTTTTTTTAATTTTTTAATTTTTTTCGTTTGGAGAATTCCGACGAAAATTAAGGATAACGAAATGGGGGAATATAAGGAGATGGAGAAGTCATCCACGTCCTATTGTTATTTTTTAAGCGAATACTACTCCTAATAATGTTCCTTTAACATTCATCTTATAACAATCACACCGAAGGTATTAACAAATATAGCTCAATTTAATTTAGATAGATCAAATTTAAAGAGAGTTTATCAATGAGCTAGGTTTGGTAGAAATTTATAGCTAATAAGATATGATTGATAGATTTTTCCATATTGTCAATTCTTTAAAAATGTTTGTTATACATTTAGAGTTGTTTGGGACAAAATCTATTTAAGACCAACTATTATAACCACCTTTGCTATAATAATACTTTTTTGAAAGCTACGACAAACACTATTTTCAAAACTCTCCAATTTGCTATTTTTTACTACTTTACATTCATAATTTTTTTTTAAAATTTCTTGTAGTGTTTTGTTATTTTCTTATTAAACTAAAAGAGTTTCTACACCAAACACATATTATTATAACTCAAACTAAAATAATTGTCTACCGCTCATATAAACTATTATAACTAATCTATAATAACATATGACTATAATAATAATTCAACTCATGGTTCTAAATACATACCCTTTTAATTATCTCTAAAAGTAATGGACAATACAATTACCCTAAATATAATATCATTTCTATTTTTTTTCTAATACAACAAGTGACCGAGTATAAAATATTGAATCTAATCTCAAAAAAGGTAGATTGACTATATCACTGTTGTTTATCATTTTAAAGTCTTTGAAGTTATTCCATGTGTTGAGTTATATCATGCACTTAGAATCCATGGTAAATCTTTTTAAAAGTTTTGATATTCTCAATTAACCGACAAATCTAACTTTGGAGAAAGATAGCTTTAAAGCCTTTGGTAAAAGAGGGATGATAAAGAAAACAAACAAAAAGAAAAGGATCATTGTAGTACCTACTTTCCATCTTAATCAAAATCCGAATTTATAGAAGGAAAAGGTGTGACAAAAATATCTACCATAGGAAAAGGATAGTATTTTCAAGTCTATATAAATATGACATCTTTTTCAATCAATTTTATCTAATTTTGATAGTGAACAACGATCATACAAATTATTGAAAGAAGGTCAAACTTATTTATTTTGATTTTATATATCAAAACAAAATGAGGCATATAGGGATTTTGTCAATCTTTAAGAAGGAATA
>JBBPDI010089451.1:0-12336 GCA_037974545.1 Cucumis variabilis
TCGGGTGGTATCCTTTTGTTTCTTTAACCATTGGATTGAGGAAGCCTCCTTTTTGGATATTGTTTCTTCTGTTTGGGTTAGGTATCCCGGGGTTTCTCCTATTGTGAGCTTGGTAAAAAATTTAAGAAATCTCAAGCCTATCCTTCGTAGTCATTTTAGCAAGCACATCCGTAACATCAGTGAGGATGTTAGGACTGTTAAAGATATAATGGATCAAGCTCAAAGAGAAGTGGAGGCTAATCCTTTATTTGAGGAGTTGAGTAACCAAGCTAGTGTAACTACGGTAAATTTTTGGAAAGCTATTAGGGTGGAGCAAGCTGCTATGCGTCAGAAATCTAGAGTCAGGTGGTTGAAGTTAGGTGATTAGAATACTGCTTTCTTCCATCGGTCTGTTAGGTCGCGGTAGAGTAGTAATGCTTTGCGCTTTATTATTGATCAGGATGGTAATTGTGTGTCTAACCATGATGAGGTGGCTCAAGTTGCTATTAATTACTTCAGAAACAATCTTGGTAAGCAAAATATTGGGTACAGAGAACTATCCCCCTGTATTGAGAATATTGTTCAGTTTAAATGGTTTGATGAGTGTTGTCTAGCTCTTCAAGCGCCAATTGGCAGAGAGGAGGTCAAACGAGTTTTGTTCTCCATGGATAGTATTAAGGCTCTTGGCCCCGATGGATATTCTGTAGGCTTCTTTAAGGGAGCTTGGTCTGTCGTTGGTGAGGATGTATGCGATGTTGTTCTCCATTTCTTTGAGACTAGTTACTTCCCACAGGGTCTTAATTCTACCGCTATTAGTCTTATTCCTAAAAGGAATGGGGCTGATCGTATGGAAGATTTTTGCCCCATTTCTTGTTGTAATGTGATTTACAAGTGTATCTCTAAAATTTTGGCGGATAGGATTCGTGAGTGGCTTCCTTCATTTATTAGTGGTAACCAATCTGCATTCATTCCAGGGAGAAGTATTATTGATAATATTCTCCTTTGTCAGGAGCTTGTTGGAGGTTACCATACTAACTCAGGTAAGTCCCGGTGTACTATGAAGGTTGATATCCAGAAAGCCTATGATTCGGTTAATTGGGATTTTCTATTTAGTTTGTTAATGGCTATTGGCACTCCTTTGAGATTTGTCAGTTGGGTTTAAGCTTGCGTAACTTCTCCGAATGTTTTCGATCAAGATTAATGGTTCGTTAGAAGGTTTCTTTCATGATAGAAAAAGGGTTAAGACAGGGGGACCCGTTATCGTCATTCTTATTTGTTATGGTTATGGAGGTCCTTACTCGCATGTTGAATCGTACCCCTCATAATTTTCAGTTCCACCAGTATTGTGAAAAGGTCAGTTTAACTCATCTTACGTTTGTGGATGACCTCATGATTTTTTGTGCTGCAAATGAGTTTTCTATGAGATTCATCAAAGAGACTTTACATAAGTTTGGTAAGTTATCTGGGTTATTTGTTAATCAAGGAAGAGCTCTATTTTTGTTGGGAGGGTAAATAGTGAAGATGCGGCTCTTATTGCTGATAGAATGGGTTTTACCATTGGTCACCTTCCTGTTCGTTACCTTGGGCTTCCATTAATTTCAGGTAGGTTACGAAGGGATGATTGTGAGCCCCTTATTCAGAGGATTACAAGTTGGATTCGTTCTTGGTCTGCTAGAGTTTTATCTTTTTCAGGTAGACTTCAGTTGGTTCGCTCTGTCCTTCGTAGTCTTTAGGTGTTTTGGGCTAGTGTGTTTGTGTTGCCTGTGAAGGTTTACAAAGAGATTGATAAGATTTTGCGGTCTTATCTGTGGAGAGGGAAGGAGGAGGGTAAAGGGGGAATAAAAGTGGCTTGGGACGAGGCTTGTCTTCCTTTTGATGAAGTGGGTCTTGCTATTCGCGATGGGTCCTCGTGGAATATTGCGAGTACTATGAAGATTTTATGGTTATTACTTGTTAAGTTGGGCTCTCTATGGGTTGCTTGGATGGAGGCGTACATTCTTAAGGGGAGATAGTTGTGGGATATTGAAGCTAGTAAAGGTCATTCTTTGTGTCTTAGGGCTATCTTGCGTAAGTGGGATATCCTGAAAGAGCATGTCAGAATGGCGGTGGGTAATGGTAAGCAGTGTAGAGTTTGGGTGGATCTGTGGTTACAGGGTGGTTCTATTATCCAGCAGTTTGGCGAGAGGGTGATCTATGATGCAGCTAGTCGACAGTATGCTAGGCTGGCTGATTTCATTAGTTTGGATGGTAACTGGCTATGGCCGTGTATTTTTATGGATTTGATGGACATTTGGGACAGGGTTCAAAGGGTTAGTCCGTGTTTGAGTGTTGAGGATAGATGGGTTTGGGTCCCGAGTAATCATGATGTGTTTTTGATTGCTAGTGAATGGGACACTATACATCCTCACAGGGATAGGGTTGTTTGGTTGGGTTTACTATGGAGTGGGGAAAATATCCCAAAGCATTCCTTTTATACTTGGCTAGCTATTAGGGACAGATTGGGGACTAGATAAAGGTTGAGTCGTTGGGATAGTTCTATTCCTTTGTCGTGTATTCTTTGTGAGGGAAACTTTGAGTCTCGTGATCATTTGTTTTTCGCTTGTCCTTTTGGGTGGGAAGTTTGGTCTAGGATCCTTAGGGCTATGTCCTCTTCTCATAGGATTGGGTATTGGGGGGTGGAGTTATCTTGGATTTGCCATAAGGGTATTGAGAAAGGGGTTAGGAATAAGTTGTGGAGAGTTCTCTGGTGTGCATCGATTTATTTCATTTGGTAGGAGCTTAATCATCGGCTTCATGGAGGTCAGGCTCGAGATCCTATAATTATTTTCTAACTCATACGTTTGTGCATTCGAGCTCGTCTTGCTTCTTGGTCCAGAAATGTTCACGATCTTTTTTAGTGGCTTCTTTTGTTTTGTTTCTTTTCTGCTTGTCCCCAAGATGTAGGGTTTTCTTTTGTTAGTTTTGGCTTGTCCCCGGGTTGTGGGGTTTTTCTTTTGTTAGTTTTGGCTTGTCCCCGGGCTGTGGGGTTTTTCTTTTGTTAGTTTTGGTTTCTTGTTTGTTTTATTCTGCTTGTCCCCAGGCTGTGGGTTCTTCTTTTGTTTCTTTTGGCTTGTAGTTGGTCTTTTTCAACTTGTCCTTTGTTCTGGTGGTTGCTGTTTTTGTTTTTTTTTGTTATGAGTGTGTTTCTTGGTTGTCGAACATTAGTTTTTTTTCCTTTGTGTTTATGTTTTTTTCTCGGTTTGTGGGTTTTTTTTTTCTTCTTCTTTTGGGTTTTGTTGTTATACCAGGCTTCTGTTGTCTAGATTGGTTTTATTTCTTTTCTACTTTTTGTGTGAACGTTGTCTGCTTTAGTGCCTTGACCTCAGGCTGTGAGGTCCTCCTTGTTGTTGTATAATATTATCATTATCTTTTAAAAAAAAAAAGTCAAGCCAACAAACTTATACCCAATCCAACCATGACAAGGGACCTAAACATACGACCAAGAATAGCTCGCACATGATCAAGAAATCACGCGGCCAAACCTACCTCATGCATATTTAGTACCTACGACGATAGCAATCTCTTTCCAATCTGACCATGGTAGAATACTAAATACATGATCGAGAATAGCTCACACGAGATCCATATCCACAAAAAAACATGTTGCGAAGCAGGGCTCACGTATACTTAGTACCTATCACAGTAACAACCTCCATATCTTCTCCTATATGCACATAGAGCTACCCACCATGGGTTAAACTAGGCCCGAAGCTAAAATCACATCCTTCATCCTTGTCCTCACCTAGGCTTAGGTTTCCAGATCTTCGTTCACGACCACTTTCAACCCCAAAATCCTCTGACAATCATAGGTGGCGCTACAAAAACACATTCACGTAGCCTTTGGAAAATCACATTCTTGTCCATCATAAAACATTAGTTAATCATATTTCAAAAACCAAGAATAATAAAAAATTGAAACACATTTTTATAAAGTTCATGCCATACGCATTCTTAAAATCGTTATGAGTAAATACATCATCTAAGTATAAATGAAAACATAGTCTTAAAATATCTAAGCCACGGTAATTTTTAAGCGATATTATAAAAAAACATGTATATGTACAAAGAAAGTTTGAAAATAAGCCACTCACAATCAATGACTTGACTCGACTGGGATTATACACTTTTCCCTCTTCAATTTGGCCTGAAGAAAAGATTAAAGTCTATCAGTTATCTTCTTAGAGCAAGACGACACAAAAAATCTCCAACACACTTCATAAGACTAACTAAAACTATTTTTTGTTTCTGAAGTCCTTAAATTCTTAATTCTCCTTATATTAGACTAGTCATTTCATCTACAAACCTCCAGTCTTAAAATCTAAATACGTAACCTAATAAACATCCAACTTACCTCAAGCTTAATAGGTCTTTTATGTGGATACACTTTTATCTCCATTACGGTGATGTTTTGGGATTTATATCCATTATATCAATAAGAGACCAACAACCTTAAGAACATCCAAAGACTTAGATTGAACTATCCTCCAAATGCTTTAATTTAGGCTAAATTTCACTTTTAGACCCTTAGACTTCAACTTAAACTCCTAACACTATAAGCATCCAAAATTAATTTGTCTTTTAATTACCCTAAACTTAAACTCTTAGACTTAACGCTTTTATATCTGATATTTGTACCCTAGAGGTTTAGAACCATTAACAATCTCAATACCAAATTGACGAGTCAAATACATAGGAACTTACCCAAACTTGTCTAAAACGAGTTTAAACATGTTGATTAATGCTTCCAAGTTTTCCTAACCTTCAGTCTCTCATTCAAAACTATATGGGTAATATTAAGTTCATGAGAAAACTAAATGGTTTTTTAAGAATTATAAGAAAACACACTAAATTTATCTAAAACCTTATTGATACCTTGTCAAAATCACTTTGACAGTATATTAACATCTTTGTAAATTCACCTAAAACCATTTTATGTTTTCCCACACCCCAAATCGTACATCATTTTCTTCCCTATACCTTACTTCTTGCCTAACCCCATACCAAAATAACTTTAACCACTTAACACTTCTCGTGAACAACCTTATCGTGTGGTTATATTTTTAGTACAAGAAACCTTCCTTGCGAACTAACAAACTTTTACTTGCTTAGAACACTTATCACAAATTTAAACTTCAAGGGTTCCTTATAGACTTCTTTATCGCAAAAACTACCCAAACGCCTAGTCGTTTTAGTCAAAACTTCACTTCTTAACTTACATGAATACTTTCTTTTAAGCGCACTTAGACTTATAGATTCTAATGCAAATCCTTCTTTTCTCAAATTTTCCTCACGAATTAACTTCTTAATCACAAAACTTTTATTAAACCATAAAAGATTTTGTTGCTTAATCCTTTTCACGGATTTATTCAAATACCAACTTCTTTAATACTTAGTGGAATTTTAATTCCATAGACAAATTAAAAATAGGTCATACAATTCTTTCCATCTTAAGAAATTTCATCCTCAAAATTTAAACAACAAGAAAATAACGCAAAACAAATTACTTTTTATTACTTTACTTTTGGAATTAATGCCTTCTAACATTAAAAATACAGCTTTCTTGTTCTTCCGACTTTCTTCTTCTTCTATCTTGCCTAAGTCAGATCTTGATCTTTTTAAGCCCAAACTCTTTTCCACTTGCAAGGCTGCGTCCACCAACTGTGCGTAGTCACTCCTTATTAAAATTGGCACAATAAGTATCATGATCTCCTCTCACAAGCCGATTAATATTAAGGCATATTTCGCCAATTCCATGAACTTCTTCTCATATTCAGTAACTGAGAATCTTCTATGTTCCAAATAGAGGAACACATCTCTTCTTTCTTCTATATATGACACTGAAAATTTTTACCATTATATATTCCCTCAAATTCTTCCCAAGTCATCCTTCCTCGCTTGCTTTCTTCTAATAATCACAAAACTTCAGCTTCTTCTTAGAGTAGAAATATTGTCAAAACTACTCGCCTCTCTTCTGAATATTGTATAACCTTAAAGCACTTCTCCAATGTCCGAATCCATTTCTTAGCTTCCTTTCGGTTAGTTGTTCCACTAAACTCAGTGGATCCCAATGTCTTCAATTTTTCTATTCCAAACATTTTCTCAAGTTGTTCGGCTAATACGCCAATCAGCCTTTCAGCCACTCAGTTGTATAAAACTTCCTCTTGATTTCTTCTCGCATCGGGGTTTACAGAATTAGCATCTGAATTCATTGTTGTTTAAAATCTTCCAACAAATACTCAACTTAACCTAAAATTACTTATACTTTCTCGAATAACGTATTGCTTTGATACCAAATTGTCACACGGCAAACCATACTGTGACGATAATGTCAAAATAGTAGGAATATGATGCGAGTTTGTTACAACTTTGAAATTTTTTTATCGCAAAATCTTATTATCATCTCCTTTTAAAATATAAACAAAATTCAAAACGCAATGGTGGTCAACCTAAATGCCAAACATAATAAGTACAACCTAATCTGCAACACGAGCAACGGGTGAACATCATAAGACTATGTAGTGATCATGGCAAAGAATTTGAAAATTCTAAAATGGATGTGTTCTGTGAGCGAAGGCATTAGTCATGAATATTTGACTCCGTTAACCCCTCAACAGAATGGTGTTGTTGAAAGGAAAAATCGAACGATTCAAGAAATGGCTCGAGTAATGTTGCATGCCAAAGATCTTCCTTTAAGTTTCTGGGCTGAAGCAATGCATACTGCATGTCATATTCACAATAGAGTAACCATCCGCACTGGAACTACCGTAACACTGTATAAACTATGAAAGGGTAGAAAACCAAATGTAAAGTACTTTCATATCTTTGGGAGTATATGCTACTTTCTTGCTGATAGAGAGCAGCGTAGGAAGCTTGATGTCAAATCAGACAAAGGGATATTTCTGGGGTATTTGCCAAACAGTCGAGCATATCGATATTCAACATCAGTACAAGATATATAATGGAAACAATCAATATTGTCATTAACGATGATGAGAAGGACACAAAGGTGACCTTTGCGGGCCAAGATGAGGAGGACACTATTCAGACTCAGACAGATAATGAGCAAATCAACTTTGTAAATAATCCAGATGCTGGAAGTACTGTTATGACTGATGGCCCTGTTGATGTCTCTGACTCCAGTCCCCCCGATAAGTCTTTCACACAACAGATAGATTCATCCTCTTGTGTGGTAAAGAATCATCCAGCCAGTGGTATCATTGGGGATGTTTAAAGTGGAGTAACTACCAAGAAGAAAGATCGAATTGACTATGCAAAGTTAATTGCTAACGTTTGATATACGTCTTCCTTTGAATTGGGGTCAGTCTCTGAAGTCCTTGAGAATGAGTTCTGGATAGGAGCTATGCAAGAAGAGCTGCTTCAATTTCAACGTCTTAATATATGGAAATTAGTTCCCAAGCCATCGAATGTGAATGCCATTAGAACGAAATGGATCTTTAAGAATAAGATATATGAAAAGGGGCACATCGCTCATAACAAGGACCGACTAGTGGCTCAAGGATATTGACAGATTGAAGGAGTTGATTGTGATGAAACGTTTGCTCCTGTTGTTAGATTTGAAGCCATACGCTTGTTGCTTAGCATTGCATGTGTTCAAAAGATCAAGTTATACCAAATGGATGTCAAGAGTGCTTTCTTAAATGGGTATTTAAATGAAGAGGTATTTGTAGCACAACCTAAAGGCTTTATTGATCCTGAGTTTCCACATCATGTGTACTAGTTGAATAAAGCATTATATGGTCTAAAATAGGCTCCTCGAGCTTGGTATGAAAGGATTACAAAGTACTTGTTAAGCCATGGATATGTTCATAGAGGGTCAGACAGAACTCTCTTTATAAATCGTCATGATCATGATATCATTGTAGCCCAAATATATGTGAATGACATTATCTTTGGGGGATTTCCTGATGATAGTGTAAATAGCTTTGTCACAATCATGAAATCAGAATTTGAAATGAGTATGGTTGGAGAGTTATCATTTTTTCTTGGCTTGCAAATCAAACAAGATACAAATGGCATCTTCATCTCTCAGGCTACATATGCGCAAACTGTGGTTAAAAAGTTTGGACTTGAGAACTCTCCTTCTAAACTCACTCCAGCAGCAACGCACGTAAAACTTACCAAAAGTTGTAAGACGGATACTATTGATCAGAAGATTTATAGGAGTATTATTGGTAGTTTATTGTATCTTACAGCTATTCGTCCTGATATTACTTATGCTGTAGGTATGTGTGCACAGTTTCAAGCTTCCCCGCGATATTCTCATATGCAAGCTGCTAAACGAATTATAAAGTATATTTGTGGTACTTCTGATTATGGTTTGTTGTACTCATTTGATACTAATGCTTCTCTTATTGGATATTGTGATGCTGATTGGGCTGGGTGTGTAGATGACAGAAAATCCACATCCGAAGGGTGCTTCTTTCTAGGAAATAACCTTATTTCATGGTTTAGCAAAAGCAAAATTCAGTTTCTCTTTCGACAGCTGAGGCTGAGTACATAGCACCTGGCAGTGCTTGCTCTCAACTTATTTGGATGAAGAATATGATATGGGAATATAGCTTCACGCAAGACACCATGGTTCTCTATTGTGATAATATGAGTGCCATTGATATTTCCAAAAATCCAATTCAACATAGTCGTACTAAACATATTGATATATGGCATCATTTTATTTGTGATCTGGTGGACGAGAGAGTTGTAACTCTTCTACATGTACGATATGATCTTCAATTGACAGATATATTTACCAAGCCTCTTGATACACATTCATTTGAACATTTAAGGGCCAAACTAGGGGTGTGCAGGTTGTCCAAATAAAGTACGGTGTTTTGGGATTGGGCCCAGGGCAGTTGAATTAGATATGGCCCAAAATGTAATCTGACCCAACAAATTTAATTCTTCGTGTGTCTTGTGATTGATTGGTGAAATTGGCGAGACTTTTTCATCATTCCTCTTATGCAAATCAAATAAAAGTTGCATTGTTGCGTTCAGCAACGTTCTTGTTCTTCAGATTGGTTCTTCTTGCTTCGCCTATCATCTGGCCATTTGTGGCTTAGAAATCTTTCCTAAGTACGATAAGTACAGGACGTGGGTATTATGAGGAAGCATCTGATTTTGTCAGAGAGACCAACATCTGGACTAACATGCTCGGGGTTTAGATGCAAGGGAAGAGGGTGAAAAGTGTGCTTGCCCGTCGGCCTTATGCTCGGTTTGTTGACTGAGGTAAAATCCCTCTCACGATTAGTTTTGATAGTTCCTCATCCCCTTATGATGAACCTGTGGCCATGGCTTCGAGCTCGTCGTCTGATTCTGACTCCCAAGATAAAGTTTCTTTGGATGAGTTATTGCGAGCAAATTCTTGATCAACTCCAACTGTGTAGCCCTCTCTGGCACCAGGTCCTGATGTGGCATCCTCCAAAGGTAAAAACCTTATGCCTGCACATTCTCGTCCTCACATATTTGAGATTTCTGCAGACACATTGATGTATGCTCCAAGTATTCATTCATCTTCATCTACATCAACTCAAGGCTATCCACCGTCTCCTCTTGTACCGGCATGTACCCCTGAACCTGCTTCTGACACAGAACAATTTGTGCCTTCTCCTAGTTCACCAATAGCTTCAGTGCCCCCGTTTTAGCTGTCAAAAGTTCCTGAACCTCGTGGGGTTACCATTAAGACTGGTCATCGTTGTCTACCGGGAAATGTACCCTCTGTCCCCATTGATGGCATTTCTTTTCATCATGAAGAGAATGCTCAATGATGGAAGTATGTAGTGCAATGTCATTTGGCAGATGAAGTCAACGTGTCTGATTAGCATCAGTCATGTGTGGCTGTCATGGAGTTGGTTTCTCAGGCTGGTCTCTCACGTACCATTCTGAATGTTGGTCTTTTTTATCCTCGACTGATCAGGGAAGTTATTGCAATCTTTTCTTTAATTTTGATGATTCGAGTAGCCCTGATTATCAAGCAATTCATGTTTGTGGACGTTGTCCTGTGCTGTCTCCATATGTGATCAACCAGTTTCTTGATCTCCATCCCTCTGAGGATCCTGCCCAGCCTGCTCCTCCTACGACTACTATAGCCTTTGTGTTAACCGATGGTTCTTTTTTGGTTTGGCCTGCTACCAAAATTCTTGCTGCTTCTTTAAGTGTGAAATATGCAATCTTGCATAAGATTGGAATTGCTAACTGGTTTCCCTCTTCTTATGCCTCAAGTGTCTCTGTTCCATTAGCCACGTTTTTATTTCAGATTGGCACAGGGGTTGTGGTTGATGTTGGGATGTTTCTATATAATCAGCTTCTCGACATGTGGGCACGTTTGGTATTAAAATTCCTATTGCATTGCCTCGGTTCTTTTCCACCCTGATATACTTAGCGCTTTGGATGCTCTTCATTCTTTTCCATTCTGACGTTGCTCGCGTTTTGACTTCTCTTGTTGTTGAGTCTCGAGCTTTGGGTTCTTCCATTTCTCTGTTAAAAGAGCTTAAAGCTGAGATTGATGCTCAGATTTGCTATCTGCAAACGGTGCCTTCTTCTCATCTGGTTGGTTCGTAGTCTCCTCTCATTCTTTTTTGATCAAAGGGGGAGTTCTTTGTTGTATGGACAAACAGACAGTAGACAGTTGTTTGTATTGGGCTGTATGGCTATTTTTTTGGGCTATTGTTTTGTGCTGGTTGCTACAATAGTTTTGGGTGGCAGTTGTTTTCATTGGTTCGTTGGTGTTGGTACTATATGTGTGTGTGAATATGGTTGTCTTGTTTGTTTGTTTTTTTGTCGGTTGGTATGTTTTGTGTTTTCTGTGTATCAATGACAGTGTGGGCGTTTGTTTGCATGGCTTTGTGTTTGACTTCAGGTATAGCTTTGCGCTCATTTCTATTTTGTTGTGTTGTTCGCTTGTATGGTTATCCTAGGGTGTGTTTACATTATTTCGTTGTTGAAATGTTGTTGTGTGTTAGCTTGATCAGAAAAAGAATGTTTGTGGTAGTTGACAAAAAAAGGGGGAGTTTGTTGAGTTTGTGTTTTTGTCAATTAAATAATTCTTTTTCAACCTATTTGTTAAATAACAAAATCTTTATGATATATAGGGAGTTATTATTTTGGTTAAGATTGTTTCTGTTAAATAAGGAATCTGTGATTTTGTTGAGAGAGATTCTTGGAGAAGATATATACTGGCATCTTGATGCTGATTGAGGTTGACGAAAAAGTAATGTGTGTTGTTGAAATTTATTGAAGCGTCTGAGCAAAGAAGAAAGCTTGATCAAGTGATTCTTCAATAATGATTGAACGTTGTTGACTATGAAATTACTGTGGATTTGTTGAGCGTATTGAGAAAAGAAGGAATATTCACAGAGGACATGGAATTGAGGGATCAATTCAGTAATTCAAGGGGAGCCTAAGATTGTCATCTATAATATTCGTGTGATTTCAAAGGGAGCCTGAAGTTTGTGTTAGTTATTGTGATAGCTATTGTTTATGTAACTAGCGAGACATATTACTATTGATGAATCTTAATAATATTCCTGATCTGAGCAAAGAGGCTCTCCAGACGTAGGCACATTTACCAAACTGGGTTACCAAAGTGTTGTGCATTTTATTTTTGTTTGTCTTTAGTTAAACCTGTAGTTAAATGCATGTGGTATAACTAAAGAATATTTAACAGTATCATTTTTCACAAAAGAAAAAGAAAAAGATGTTCTTCCTCTTCTTCTTTAAGAACGCGCAAGAATCTCCCCCTCTCTTGAAATTTCTCACTCCAAATCTCTCTTCCTCTCCTTATCGCCAACGTCACTACCAATTGTGTTGCATCGCTGGACTCGCTCAACGATAACGAGCAAACTTCGTTGTCTTTCTATTGGGATTTATATCCTAAAACTCATCGATTGTAAATATAATCCATTGATCGTTATTAATAAAGTATTATTATTGTAATAATTGTTATTGATTAAATTGTTAGTTTTGTCTTCATAACCCAAATTCAATAAACTAACATCTTAAGCTATTTAATGAGTCTTGAACAGTATGTAGAGACATACACGGATCAATGTTCAAGATCACCTTAAAGGATCTGTAGTATAGAGATAAGGTTGGGTACCTTATCCTGGTACACTATTGATATGGCTCACTTTGTATTTGATACAAACGCAATGATCCAATGCATTCGTGTAGTTGACAAGTGAGTAAGGGTATCCTATGCAATGAGTTTGCATAAGATCGGACCGCAAAATAGTAACCACTAAATGTAACTCCGTTAACTAGTTAGGTTTCTATTTCACTAGGATGACCTAGGTAACTTAGTCT
>JBBPDI010089461.1:0-12333 GCA_037974545.1 Cucumis variabilis
ACAATAATAACACTTTATTAATAACGGTCAATGGATTATATTTACAATCTACGAGTTTTAGTACATAAATCCCAACATCTACATACTTCTCAAGAGTCATCAAATAACTTAGGATGTTACTTTATTGGATTTAGGTTATCAAGACAAAGGTAACAATATAATCAATAACGCTTATTGAAATAATAATAACATTTTACTAATAAATAATTGTCAATGAATTATGTTTACTATCTATGAGTTTTACGACATAAAATCCAACATGAGTGATGTAAGCTTCCTCCCAATGTTTTTGTTGTGCTTGTTAATGGAGTCTCATTTCATTCAAAAAATAGTGTGCATAAGTGGAAGTACATGGTCCAGCGCAAAATTGATAACTGGTAAGCATCACGCATGCACTCCTATGATTGAGTTAATCAATGGATCTGGTCTTTTGTGCATCGTTACTGATGTTGGTTCCTTTTACCCTCGTGTGATTAGGGAATTTATTGTGAACTTGCTTGATGATTTTTATGATCGGAGTGTTGATGAGTACTAAAAGGTTTATGTGCGTGGACATTGATTCTCTATCTTTTCTTAGTTTATTAATGATATTTTACGTGTTTCCTTACCTGATGGTTATTCTCATGTTCTTTCTTGTCCTGATCAATTGGTTGTAAGGCTATCTTGTGGCGCAGTTCATTCTTGACCCTGAATGGTCAGTTGCCTGCTATCTCTCAAAGTGTGAAGCATGTCATTCTTCATAAAATTGGCATTTTGTAACTAGTATCCTTCCACTCTTGCTTCTACTATTTCTATTGATCTAGTTAATTTGATTTATTTAGTTGAAACTACTTTGATGATAGATGTTGGTGATTTTGTTTATAAGCATATCTCTCGTCATGTTGATACATTTGGTATCAACATTCTGTTGGACCGATATGGCAACCCTAGAGGGAGGTGAATAGGGTTTAATTAAAAATTTTAACAAATAAGCCTAAATTAAACTAATTAGATGAATTTTAAATTAAATAAAAATATTAGCTAAAGTATGTTAAACAACAAGATTGATAAAAAAAAATATGTAATAGAGTATGAAATCAATCTCAACCAACAAGAATATGCAACTAAAATTAAATACAAAATTAATTAGAAAATTAAATACAAAATTAATTAGAAAAGAGTTAGAGAAGAAAACACTATCTTTTTATAGTGGTTCAATCAAACTCGACCTACATCCACTATTTTAAGCACGTCATGGGATTTTGATTGACAACCTTCTTTTGACTCTTTCCACAGATTAGAGTTGAACCACTACTTCCTCCTTTGTCGTGTTCCAGAGCAAATTTAATCATTTTCACAAAATAGGATCCAACCATCATAATATGTTGAAATTTTAAATTACACAAAAGAAAACTTTCTGAAAGAGTGAGTATACAATTTTAAGCTCACAATACTTAATCCTCACAATACAATAAGAATTCTCTCAAGGACAAGATGAAAAGAATGAAAATTGGAAGCTTGAAAGACAATAACAATTGTGACTTTTTGTACTTTTTGAAGATTGTAAAGTTAAACAAAGTTCTTGAAAAATTTTGGTAAAAAAATGAAGTATTTAGAAAGAGGAGAAAGATATTGAAATCCAAGATCATTTTGGATCATTGGATGTAAGTAAAAGAAAATTGAATGGTTAAGATTTAAACTCAATTAGATGTTAGACACAAATACAAATAATAATACAACAATATGTCATTTTTAAAATAGTTTGTTTAAAGCTCCATAAAACAAGTTCACCACTAAAAAAAAAAAAACTAACCGTTAGACACAAAGATTAATAATAATATTAAGTTCATTTTATATTTAAATTCATTTTCTTTTTAAAAGTCAATCAAAAGTAAACAAAAGTCACATTTGTTACTTCTTCATTGCTCGAAGTGGTTTTCTTTAACTGGTTCAATTTGATTATTTGGCTGCCACATTAACATCTAGAGTATTTTTTTTGTTAAGCTTCTTTTAGCAATATTTTCTTTGTTTGAACTCCGATTTGGATGATTCAAGAGGTGTCAGAATCAATGTTTCAATCTCTATGTTATGGACTATTCAAATTAATGAAATTGTCAATAAAAAATTTAGAATTGTTATCATCAAAATATTAGCTAATTAATTAATTTGAGATTAAGGGCCAAAGATCCAACAATGTAATCTCTCATTCCATTCTCCATATATTTATATAAATATTTTATAAGTTGTGAAAAATTAGTTTAAATCCATTTATCAATTCCTCACGGTTTAATTTTTTTTAATAATGAAATTGGAACAATTTAGTTTGGAACAAGACTTGAAAAGATAGAAAAAATTAAGAAATGGACCAGTTTTGAAGCTTGGTTATAAAGTGAGGCATAATGGTCTTTCCTAAGACCTTTTATTAAAAATAATGTTTTTTTTAAAAAAAAAGGAAAAATATTTTTCCTCTTCTTCTTCAAGAACACACAAATATCCCCCTCTCTTGAATTTTCTCTTGCAACTCCCTCGTATTTCAACCAAGACGCACATCGATAACAGAACTCATCGACATCGACGAAAACATATCTCATTAACATCGATGATCAACAAAATGCACCACTACTAGTCATATTCGGTTTCCGTCAGCTGCATTACATGAAGTCGTCTCGAGCTGCTTGGGTTACAGATCTACTAGTCGAGTCGATTTCACTCACAATCGTCGTGTCGCTCCTCATCTGCAACTCCTCACGTTGCTAGCTAGTCGAACCTATTTTTGTGGGTAGAATTGGTACTTTTAGGTGAGTTTTGTGGGTTTTTCTTGAATTCAAATGACAAGTTCCTATCACATTCTTATTTCAGATTGAAGAGTAGCGGTGTCGTCTAATTACTGTCCAGCGGTTCAATCAGGTTTTCATCAAGATGTTGGTAATTAGTAAAGATGAGAATTATTGAGGTGGGAAATATAGTTTTTGGTAAGAATTTTCTTGAAGAGTTTGAACTACCCATTAAGTTTCAACTGAGATTTCACAACACCCATTACATTTTTATGCTAATTTGAATTTTGAAAGAGTTTAAGTCTCTATCCAGCTTGTTGGAAACTGAAAATTGGGCGTTCTTTCATGAATGGGGTAAGATTTTAAGCGTATTTGAGTGGGTCTTGTTGCCCACTTGATTCTAGTGCTAATATTTAACAGCCCTTGATGTTGCAAGTTAGATTTCGAAGTTAGAAGGTCGTGAGAGTGTTATCCATGAAGTAAAGACTACTTTACTAAGTTCTTGGTAAGGTTGGGAGTAACTTTATTAAGTTTTTCTAGAGGTTTTGAATACCCAATAAGTTTAAGCGTTAAGATTGAATTACTCATGCTACTTGGGTCCTTAAATTGAATATTAAAGGTTGACAATGGACTTTTATTTAACTTGGATTTCGTTTGGGTGCTTACTTCTATAAAGTTTGAACATAAAGGTGGTCTCAGGGAGTATTTGAGTTGTTTGACTCATGGTAACATATTGGGTATAAATCTCAAGCATCATGATAATGGAGACAAAAGTGTATCTACGTAAAAGACTCGTTGAATTTTGAATTAAGTTGGATGTTCATGAGGTTGAGTATCAAGATTTCGAGTCCAAGGGTTTGTATGTAAAAAGTTTAGTCTAATCCTAAGTGCTTTGAAAATTCGTACACCTTGAAAGTGTAAAATAGATACAGATGGCCTTATAAGGTATTTTGTAAATAGTTGTAGCCTCGTGTTATGTGAAGACAATGATGAGACCTTAACCTATCTTTTAGGCCAAATTGAAATAGGAAAAGTGTGTAATTTTGAGGCATCGAGTTATTAATGTGAGTGGTTCATTTTCAAACTTTCTTTGTACATATTCATCTCATTTTATGACATCGTTTGGAAATTACCACGACTTAAACTTGTTGTGCTTACATTTTCGTTTATGTTTAAACAATGTGTTTATGCATCATCATTTCAAGGATGTGTATGACTTAAATTTTATAAAAATGTTTTTCAAGTTTCTAATTGTACCTGGTTTTAAAATATGATTTTTGGTTTCCATGAACTTTTATATTTTAGAAATGTGTTTGAACCCAAATGTATTAGTCATGATTTGGATAATAACTAGTTTCTAAAATACTCATTGATTATTTATTATGCATGAAAGAATTTTAAAAGTTTGTGTTGATGGTTGAGGATTGAAAATGGTTTGCAAATGTGTTTTTAACTATGTTTGGTTTTAAACTTGAAACATACGAATGTGTTTTCGTAGCGTCACCTATGGTTGTCAGAGGATTCCACGACTGAAAGAGGTCGTGACCGGAGCTCCGAGAGCCTGAGCCTAGGTAAATATATGGATGGAGGATTGTGGTATGGATTTGGGCCTAGCTTAACCCATAGTGGTTGTGGCTTTATGTTTACATAGAAGCAGATGGAGATTGCTACCGTGGTAAGTGCTAAGTATGCATTGAGCTCCATTTGATCGCATGTTTCCTTGTGCATATGTATCTTACACGCATTAAATTTTAACCTATAATTTTAATATGAATCCAATACACATTATATTAATATTTGAACTTACTCAAATATTTTATCTCTCATAAATTAATTTTGAAACATATCCAAAATTAAATTAATATAATAAAGTTTGATTAAAATATAAACTTTATATTATAATGTATCACCATACATGATACTAATTCCCAAAGTAAATTTAAATATTTCAAATTATAAGCAATATAAATAAATCTCATTATCCTTTACGAGTTAAAAAGGGGACCAATGGACCTAAAGATCAGAAGCTACAACGATATAAGATTAATTGACTAAACTCATTAACCACATTTATCACAACTGAACTAAAGACTCACAACTGAACTCTTTTCACTGTAGATATATTTCTATGTGCACGAATATAGATCAATAACAATAAGTTAGTCTTTCAAGTTCCAAAGACACCATTTAAGGGAACACTAATCTACTTACCCTAAAGTAGGAAAGGAGTAAATTCTATCTTGTGTTATAAAGAAGCATAGCTTCATAAATAAAAATTAGAGAGTTGAGTAATAAGAGGCAATGAGAGATAAAGTTAAGGAGAGAAACAGACTCATAAAGTGCCTATGATTTTTCACTCAACGCTAAACCTGGTGTAAATAGTTTGAAAATCATTCTTTCAACAAATAAAAGGATTTAAAATTTTCAAAAATTTTAGCCACTCCTGAATCTGAAAATAAGATTTAATTTGGAGAATAAACAAGGATACTTTGACAATAAAGCTTGTCATATTCTGAACCTTAGAAATATCTCAAGAACAAGAAGTACACAATGAAAGTAACTCCTAAATAACGAATAAAACTTGCTCGCATTTTGAGAAGTGTGGAAACACAAAGAGGAAAGTGAGGCTGTAGAGAGGAATGGTACTTAGGGACAAACATGATATAGAGTGATGCTTGAGGACAAGCATTATTCTAAATTTGGGGGTGTGATAACATGTATAAATACCCATTATTATAACCTCTTTTATTAGAATAATGTGGTCAAAATGCATGAGAAGATAATCAATGTGTGTGATTTACATTGTAAATACATAAATAGTTAGAAATACATCTTACATAAGTATGATGCATGTTTTAAGCGATTGTTGTGTTTAAACGTAGGATAAGTGGACAAGAAGATAAAAGTAAATCATAGAGGACATCTCGCACAAAAGTCACGGGATAGTAACTCGCCTGATGAATAGCACAACCAAGCAAGAAACCACGTCATCACGCGAGGAAGGCTCACTAGAAAACAAGAATGGTAGTTGGAGCGATGTGACTTCATATGACCAGTGGAAGATCTTGAAATTTTATATAGGGGGAAACCAGACACATTATAATAAACACACTAAAATATGTTTAAAAAAATATCATGACGTTCCACTGATGCTTCAATAACATTCATTACATTTGTAGCAATAATAAAAGACTTACAATTTCCACATGATTTTTTGTAATGTAAATATGTGAATTTAAAATTTGCATCAAAAAAGAAAAGAAAAAAGAAAGAATAATACCTTTTGCATGGAATATTGTTGAGAGGGTGGAAATTTTGGATCACCGATTTTCTTGCATTTTTTTAAAATTTTTGTTAGATAACAAATGAGAGCTAGGAAATAAGTTAGGATTTTATGTTAGATGAGTTTTTTTCCTCTTTTTTGAAAAAATATCTTCGGAAATCAACTTCATTTAGAAAATCATTGAATTTTTTTAAGAAAAATCAAATTATCTTCCTGTTAGGGTTTTATCTTAGATGAGTTCTTTTTCTCTCTTTTTTTTTTTTAAAAAAAATATCTTCCTTTTATGAAATCAAATTCTTATAGAAAATCATTGAAATTTAGTAAGAAAAACAAATTATCTCCCTTTTAGGAAATCATTGAAATTTAGGAAGAAATTTAATATTTAGAGAGAAAATTATTGATAATTGAGAAATTTGATTAAAAATAATTGCAACATACAAGATTTGAACTCGTGGAGGGGGCATAACCACTACAACAAATGAAGAATTTAGGTAAAATGAAGATAAATTTAATATATATTGTAATCTAACACTTCAAAATTAATATTAAATACAATAAACGATAATATAAGGGGCAGCACGTGCCCCTGTGGTCTCTTAATGAATCCGCCCATCCATAGGACTCTAGTCCGCCGACAATTTCAGAAGAATAGAAGTTTTTCGTCTGAAGTTGCATATAAAAGTACTCATCTTCACCAAGAATAGGAGATCCGAACAGACCACAAATGAGGGCTTACATGAGCTAGCTGAAGCATGTATGAACCAAAACTTGGAGGGTCGGTGGTAAGGATTAGCTTCACCACCGACTATACAACACTTCTTCATCTTTTCCGGTTAGACTATAACGTGAAAGCTTAGAGCTGCAGTCGAGAAGATTCATGTCCGCATTCCCCTAACTTGTATTTCACTTCTTTATCTTACCATTTTATTATTTTGTTGCATTGTATTTAGTTATATTGTATACTGGTCGAAGATCTTCATTCTCGAATATAATGTATGTTTATACATTTTTCAATCCATCCATGCCTCTATTGTTCATTTGTCTTTACGTGATTTGTAGTTAGGTCTAGGATGTGTTTTCACTAAGTAGTATGTATTTCTACTGTTTAGTGTGTTAGCTGAGCTACATTCTACACTTGGTCAGTGTACGTCGTGAACCACTCGAGAGGGTGAGTATCAAGGACATTGCTCGCACATGTAAGGAAGAGTTTTCTCAACCTTGCGAGAGTACTTCCTACATTTAAATTGTGAAAGCCAAACAGGTGTGGACCAAGAAGCCGAAAGAGTGTTATCCTTAAATGAGAAGCACTCTAAGTGGAATAAATAAGTATTACTAGATATAAACCATTTGGCCAATCCTAGCCATTTGGATTCTGAGAGGAAACCAAGTGTGGCGTTGAACGACTCCGAGAGGAGCGCACATTAAACATAGGATGGTTTGATGAGTTATATATCAGTGAAGTGGTCATACACCTTGGTCGCATGATAACATGAAATCTTCTTTCACCACCTTCTTAACACAAGTTAGTTCGCTTAATCCTCCATTTTATTATAATTATGCCCCTGTGCATGAGTCTATTAGTGAGTGTAAATAGTTCAAATTCTTTGTATACATTCTTTTACTGCAACTATCATAATGCCTAACCGATAAGTAAACACTAGAACTAATATCTTGATACAATTTTCTGTTTTCAACCCTGGATCACCCAGGAAAACCTACTGTTTTACTTGCACTTGGGCGAGCAATAGGAAAACTTGGATTCAACGTTGACTTAAGTTTCACGTGATAAAGAGAAACATAGTGAGCATTTCACATGCTATGATCATGACCCATGACGTATTGTCTAGAATTGCATACACAATATAGAAAGATAAGGTGAACACAAACCATGCATTGAACCTACTTAGTGATGTATTGCAATTGCATTAAATAGATGTGAACTACCATGAATGAGTCCCAACCCAACTAACACACCGTCGTTTCAGAAATCCAACCAAGTCTCTGAATTCACCTCAAAACCGATAAAGCAACCAAAATTTTCTTCTAACAAAACCAAGATACTAAGGAACTACCAAGAAATTGGCAAATTCTACTAGTACTTTTACGGTCAAGTAAACTACTGGCAAATTCCATATTGGAATATGCTACCAAATTAAACTCAACAGTTCAAGGATACCATAATCCAACATCAATAATTCTAAACAAATATTTAAGTATCCTTTTAATGGCATGCAAATGTCATTCTATAGGACAATATTGAAATCTAGCACAAAGATATACACTAAACATGATATCGGGTCTACTAGTAGGCAAATAAAGTAAAGATTTTATCATACCTCGATAAGCCTATATCCACACATTTACCTTTATCATCTTTTTCAAGCTTAGTGGTAGTGCTCATAGGAGTTTTTGCAATTTTTGCTTCATTGAATTTGAATCTCTTGAGCAAATCCCTTGTGTATTTTACTTGACTTATGAAGATGTCATCCTTGAGTTGTTTGATTTGAAGACCAAGGAAGAAACTGAGTTCTACCATCATACTCGTTTCAAACTCATTATGCATAGACTTGGAAAATTCTTCACACAAAGATGAATTAGTAGAACCAAATATAGTATCATCCACATAAATTTGCACTATATAAGAATATCACTTTTTTTTAACATTAATAAAAAGAGTATTATAAATTTTCCCATCTTAAAGTTATTTTTAAGTAAAAAAAATGCTAAGTCTATCATACCAAGCTCTTGGAGCTTGTTTTAGGCCATAAAGAGCCTATTTCAACTTATAAAATGAAAGAAAAACTAAGCATGTGCAGGTAAAAATATCAAAATAATACTCTAATTGCAATCGATGAACATGATTATAAAACCCTAATTTAAAAAAATTAGGGTAAAAAGTAAACTTACATTTGAAGCTTCGTCTGTTGCTCAAACTACTACCACTAAGGTGGACCTACTATCCTCCGGACTCAAAATTGGGTTGTGGTACCCAATGAATGAAATAATCGATAGAGAGAAAGAGATGGAAATTTTGGAATAGTGTTGGGCTAAATGATACTTTTTAGTTTTAATAGAAGAAATATAAGAGCCAAATTTTGTCTTAAAGAATCCAACCTTTTCCAATGGACCCAGAGCCTAGTTTATAATGCATTTACATGCAAGCTCATGGGTCAACAACACATGACCCATTAACATTTAAGGGACTTAGTGTCTTCTTAATGTGGCAACAACTAGCTCACTAGAGTTAGTGGGATTATCCAACAAAAGGGTAATTTGATCAAAGTTAAACTTTGACTTTTCTAACCAAAAGTCAACATTTTGACTTTTTACAATTTTTTCCTTCTTAACTTATTTCAATCTCCCAAGCATGAATCTACATTCATTTTCTCAAGATTCAAATCACATTAGAATAAATCACAGTCAAAGCTTGACTTTTTAAAGTTAAAAATTCAACATTTTGACTTTTTATAACTTTGACTATTTCCATCATTTTCTAGCTTATGAGTATGAATCTGTATTTATATTTTTAATATTTAAATCCCATCTAAATATATATCCCTATCTTTAATTTGATAATCAACAACTATATCACATATAGTTGTTGTTTCTCTCTCCTTACTTAAATCAAACAATTCGACTAATTTCATCATATTGTTCTAAGTTTATTCCATATGAACTAGTAGGGAAACCTAATGGACCTACAGATCATGGGCTTCAATGATCCTAGATTAACTAGCTAAACTCTTTTAGATCGAGCTAATCAACATTCGTTAACTAATGAGTCATTCGACTAAAGTTTCGTAGTTGCACTTTGCTTACTATAACAATATTTGTGTGCATCTGATATAACCATGATCAGTAAGTATATCCTTAACAGATTGTTCGTAATCTCGACTGGGTCAAATTATCATTTTATCCCTGAGACTACATCTTGCTTCTTAAGTCCCACTAATCCATTATTGAACAATTCGTTTTAGATCCAACCTATAAACCGAATCCCTCTTGGGCCAATGAGAGGGTAAGGCCACTTGTTCAAAACTTTGATTCGGTCCTTAAGGGAACAACCTATCTAGTAATCCTAAAGTGGATAGAAGTGAATTTCGTCTTACACCCTATGTCCACAGTTATTCACCTGATCTTACCCATAAAATGGAAGGCTTATTGAACCAACGCTAATGAGTTGACCTCACCTATGTAGATATAAGAATAATCTCATGTGAACAGAACTTCATAGTTAGCTCAGGATTAAAATTAAGTTACCTAGGTCATCAATAATCGAAATAGTCATTTTTAAACAGTAAACGACATTATAAAGTAAAACTGACTATCTCATGGTTCAATATTATGTAAACTCTTTACTTAGAATGTCTCCACTTTCATGTCTCTACATGAACGATTTAAGATCACATCATTTGTACCAACTATAAAGCAAGTCGCATTCATAATGTTCCCACAATATGGTGCCTAACCTTATTCATATACTATAAACTATTTAGGCCATATACTCGAACTTGATACTTGAAACCTTAATTTATTGGATTTAAGATTATAGTTTTCAATTTTACTAATAATTTTTTGATAAAAACTTTATTGAATCGAATATGATTACAAACTATGAGTTTAAGAACATAAATTCCAATATATACAAGATTAGGTAAATCAAAAAAATTAAAGCCCTGAGGTTTTTCTACGTAAACTTTCTTCCATAGTATAACCATTTGAAAAAGAACTTTTTACATCCATTTGATACAAAATGAAAT
Organism: Cucumis variabilis; assembly: GCA_037974545.1. NCBI lineage: Eukaryota > Viridiplantae > Streptophyta > Magnoliopsida > Cucurbitales > Cucurbitaceae > Cucumis > Cucumis variabilis. Next base: position 10,797 of record JBBPDI010089461.1, read on the forward strand.
TCTTATAAGAATCAAAAGCAAACAACATTCTAATAGATTCTAATCTAGTAACCAGTGCAAAAGTCTCTTCATAATTTATACGTTCTTCTTGACAATAATCTTGAGCTATAATTCTAACTTTATTTCTAATGATATTTCCATTTTCGTCCATCTTATTTGTAAAAACCCAATTAGTTCCAATTATAGATGTATTTTGACTCTATGATTTAATTCTTCTTGCATGGGTAAAATTCAAAACACATCACATTCGACATCTTTAAAACTTCTAGGTTCAATTTGAGACAAAAGCAATATTACTAAATAATTTAAGAGAAAAATGAGTTTTCACACCTTGTTCAGGATTGCCAAGAATTAAATATTTGAGATAGGATGGAGCATATCTCCATCTATGATGTTCACTATGATGTTTTTCTTTAATATGATGTTCATATCTTACATACTTGAAACAATTTCTTTCCCTCCGTCACTAACATGTAAATCTCCAAAAAAAAAAATCTAAATCATCACAAACTGCAAATAGGCTCCTTAGAAACATTATTACAAGATTCATCAAACACAACTTGCATAGATTCCTCAGTAACTAAAGTTTTCTTATTGAAAATTCAAAAAGTTTTACTAGTAGACGAATATCCTCGAAAAATATACCAACATCCATCTTAGAATCAAAATTTCCAAGTTTTTCTTTGTTATTCAAAATAAAATATTTACAACAAAAAACATTGAAAAACCAATATTTGGAATTTTGTCATACCAAAGTTCATAAGGAATTTTATCTAACGATGGTGATCTAGTTAAAACTCTTTGTAAAACATAGCAATCGGTCAGTATTGTTGAGGAGTTCTTTGAGAGAAAAACTTATGGAAAAAATCATTTTCTTCACAAAAAGCTTTAAGCATCATTACCAAATTCTCCTTCATGATCACTCTAAATTTTAGAGATAAAAATTTCTTTTTCATGTTGAACTCTTTTTGCAAAAGTAATAAAACTTTCCAAAGCATCATCCTTATGTTTTATCATCAAAACCCAAGCAAATCTAGAAAAATTATCAACTATCACAAATGCATAATAATTTCTTTCATAGCTAGCAATTCTAGAAGGGCTAAATAAGTCCATGTGTAATTGTTGTAGGGTCTAGTAGTAGAGATAACATTTTTAGATTTGAAAGAGGAATTAGTTTGCTTACCCTTTTGACAAGCATCACAAACTTTGTCTTTTTCAAATTTAAAATTAGGAAGACCTTTAACTAAACAGTTCTTGGAAATATTTAAAATTGAGTGCATTCTAGCATGTTCTAGTCTTCTACGCCATAACCAAGAATCATATGCAAAATTGAAAGACACTTATCAATAATAGGACAATCATTCAAATCAAGGGTGTACACATTTTGATCCCTATTTCCAACAAACAAAAATTTTCTATCACTAACATTTTCTATTATGCAATTCTTTTTATCAAATATCACTTTAAATCCTTTATCACACAATTGACTAATTCTAAGCAAATCATGCTTTAAGCCATCAATCAAATGATCATTTTC
>JBBPDI010089472.1:0-45757 GCA_037974545.1 Cucumis variabilis
TAAAGGGAATTTAATTTGTGCACAAGAAAACATGTAATTTAGTTCCAAGAATTACCCAAGAACAATTGAAATTCAAAATAAAGCATTAGTCAATTCTAAAATTGGGAGAAAGAAATCAAGATTCATGTAATATTTGTACACAAGCAAGCAAATCAACTAATCTTGCATTAATTGATTTTCTAAGGGCAAATTGCTTACAAATGAAAAAGATCTAAAATCAAGAATCAAAATTACAAAATTCAATAAGATTGAATTATAAATCAAATTCTTGATAGAATTCATTCAAGATTCTCACAAAAATTACATGAAATAAAAAGTAATCAAACCCTAATTGAAATGAAAAAAAATCAAATTAATCAAATTCTCAAAGATTGGAAATTCCTAAGCCCAAATTACCTCAAAAGTTTAGCCTTCCATCTTCAATAATTCTGGAAAAATTGTTGAAGATCAAAAATACTAGAGTGATGGTAGAAAAATTAGAAAGTGGGAGAAATTAGAAGGAATTTTGGAATGAAATGAATATGAATTGGAATGTGAATTATCAAATTAGGGGGTTAATTAGGGTATTTATAGGGAGGAATGGAGGAAATGGGCCCTATCTGTATTTCTAAGCACATATCCAAAAAGAAAAAATAAAAATTGGAGTAATTTCAGAAGTTTAGGTGTTTAATTATGAAAATGCCATTGAAAAAATGAGAAAAGAAATGAAATACGCTGGCTGGGATTCGAACTCGGGTGGCTGAGGGGCGCACGCACTGGGATCGTGCCACGTGTCACGCAGAGGGCCATCCGATCACTGAAGACACGGATTGAAGAAAAATAATTGGTAAATGTTTTGCATTTGGTGAGATTCGAACCCGCGCTCGTGGACTCTCCAAAACGACGTCATTTTCACCTATGTAATTAAAATCTGATTTTAATTTGTGTTAGTTGAGTTTCAAACCGACGACTTCAAGGATGGGCGTACGCGTATGAGCGGTTGACACGTGTCCTTCTTCTTTGATATTTACTAAAATGCCCCCTTATGTTAAATTTGCCTGTTCTCCTTCGTTTGAACTTCGATTTAAGTGATTTTCGTGTCGTTGGATTCATATTGAAGTCTACATTCATATTCTGTATCAAAAATATAAAAATATTGAAAATATGTATGATAAAAATTAAGAGTAGGCTATTATTAAACGAGTCAATATTTGTCCCAACAATGTTAAATACGTCAAACATATCTACATCCTCAACTTCTTCCCTTACACAAACATCCTCCCCATGATGGTACCAAACTTATATGTTGGGTCCATTCCCTTAAATACTAAATGATTGTCAACAATATCAAAGAATTGATGATTCATGTTTCTACAATCCTTCCAAGGGCACATAATCAAATCCACATCTGTTGCATCCTTCTTTACTTTCTCTACAAATTCTCATGCTCCTTTCATATACTGGTATGTGGCTCTAAAAAAAAGATCCTGAAGTTCATCATTTAAAAATGAAAAACTACTTATTATTGGTATTCTAATAAATTATTATATTGTTGTACTTGTTCAGATGTACCCACTCTATATTGAACATTCTTTCTCCAAACATTACGGATCAAGAGTTATATTGACTTGCATTTTCAACAAGTAAATATGCAATTCTAAAATATATAAAAATCTTCAAATGTATCAATATCTCTTTGGAACTAATTAAATTGAATTGAACATGAAATAGTCATTGAAACTATAACGACCCAACTTTTCGAATTAAGCTGAAGTTATTACTTGGACACTAGACTCGTATTTTAAACATAAAACTTGATAATTTAAATGAAAATTTAACAACATCAAAGAGTTTTTATTTGGACCCTAATTCAAACAAAATTTTGAAAGTTTAAAAACATAATGATAATAAAGAAAGTTCAAGAAAATAAAAGGTTCAATCATGGAAACCCAAAATAGTCTCAATTACTAAATAAAAACAAAAAAATATAAAGTGGAAGGAGTTTGAAGGACTTTTCCCCAATGGCAACCACGTCTCCTTGTCCCTCATCGTCTACCTCTCGTACTACCTTTGCCTGAAAAGTTAAACATAAAGGATGGATATAATCATACCCAGTAAGAGACCCACTTTGGTTCCGTTAGGAGAAAATAAAACTGTTAACTTTCTATTGGGATTACCCTGTACTTTAATAGTCTTGTGATCCCATAGGAACACATAATCAGTCTAATGCCCTGAAGGACACACATATATCATTCTAGTGCTTTGTAGGAAGCACATGTCAGTGTGGTGCTCCCGAAGGATGCACAACAGGTGGTGATCCCATAGGACACCTGCAAGGTACACTACCCAATAAACAAAGCACACATTTTCCCCCCAATCCGTTATAAACATTTAATTAGTCCATTCCAAGTACAGTCGAACTACCCCATTGTATAACCAATCCAATTTAACACACTTACAGTCAATCTATTCAATCTGTCACAATAGCAGTTGAAAATTAACAACACCAGGCAGCCAAGATATGTATATACATGATACCCTTCTCAGTTCACAAGTGCACCATCCATACTTTAATATACTATATACATATCAGTCATCCACATTATGCATATACCATCATATCTACTTTTATATACATATACATATACATATATATATACTAGTAAGCCATAATATACATTTATCTTCATATCTACTTCTACATATATCAGTCATCCATACTCAGTCTAGAGATCCAGTCAGTCAACACATTTCAAAACTTATCAAGAGTCCAGTAGTAGAAACCCCTTACCTTAACGTTACCTGAGTTCCTTAATTGAATTAAATACTAACGAAACAAACCTACACATATAACAACAAAAAAACTCAGTACTTTCACAAACCCGTTTCCTCATTCAAATCATTCAACTGTGATATCCACAAACTTACCCAAGTAGATGGAGAATTAAGCTCCAACAAACCTATCATAACTTCAAGAACTCAAACACCATCCACAACGAGACCTTCAATAACCAATATAGAACCAATTGATTAATTCTACATTACATTCCTAAGAAAAAATACACCACAAATCCATAATCCACGATAATTATTACCACCAAAACCCACTGTAAGTTGCAGCGTAAATAGACAGTGGTAAACGAATCGAGTTAGTCAACAATATGCAATACGTAGGACGGATCTGAGTAATAGATGAAGAGGGACGCTGATTGAAATCTCATGGTGGAAAGATAAGGAGTCGCGCGTGGCTGCTTGACAGTTGGCGGACAAAAACGCAACAGTGACACTCCATGATTCACTGCAGTCAGACGCAAATAGAGGGAAAAGCTAGGTCGATTGGCAACTTCAAGAATGGAGACCAATGTGAAAAGTCAGCAGCTTTGCGGATGGTGAGACGATGTGGCTTAGGCAGTCGTCAGTTGCACTTCACGATCAAAGACCGATCGTAGAAGAACAACGGAGACTGACCAATTTTACCGATGCACGACAATTATTCAAACAGAAAAAGAAAAGACGAAGGGAGGTGGCAGCGGAAGGGGTAGGACACGGGAAGAGGAAGAAGAAGGAAGAAGATGAGAGGGAGGGGGGTTTCACGCGTAAAGGAGGATTTTTTTTTTTTAATTTTTTTAAATAATAATAATAACAATAATAAAATTAGAACAATTATTATTATTATTATTAATACTTTATTTTTTTAAAAAAAACTATTTCTTTTCTATTCCAACAATTCTATAGTATAACAACATCCAACAAATTTAAAATCTTTAGATAATAAGGTAATTTGATAAAAATAAAATACCTTTAAAATATGGGGTGTTACAATCTTCCATCTTTTAGGAACTCTCGTCCTTGAAAGTTCTAATCCTCAAACAACTTTGGTTGACGAGCTCTCATATCATCTTCTTGCTCCCATGTCGCCTCTTCCACGAGATGATTCTGCCACAAAACTTTTACTAAGGTAATCTCCCTGTTACGAAGCACCTTTACCTCTGTAGCCATAATCTCAACTGGTTGCTCCATATAGCTCAAATTCTCATCAATCTCTAATGGTTCATAGTCTACTACATGAGATGGATCTGTCACGTACTTCCTCAACATTGAAACATGAAAAAAAATTATGAACTACAGAGAGAGATGGTGGCAATGTCAAACGATAAGCCACAACACCAATTTTCTCTAAAATCTCAAATGGTCCAACGAAATGAGGACTCCACTTCTCCTTCTTTCCAAAACGCAGAACACCCTTCATAGGTGATACTTTCAAGAACACCTTATCTCTCACATGAAACTCAAGATCTTTTCGTTTCACATTTGCATAACTTTTCTGTCTACTCTGTGTTGCTTGCATACGTGCTCTAATCTTCTGAATAGCCTCATTAGTAGACTGAACCAACTCTGAACCCATAAATCTCTGTTCACCAACCTCATTCCAACAAACAGGAGTTCTACAACATTTACCATACAAAGCCTCAAATGGTGCCATGCCAATAGTAGCTTGAAAACTGTTATTATAAGCAAACTCTATCAAGTGCAAGTGAGAGTCCCAACTACCTGGAAACTCTAATGCACAAGCTCTTAGCATATCCTATAAACCTTGGTTCAAATATTCAGTTTGACCATCAGTCTATGGGTGAAAAGCTGTAATTAAATCTAACCTCTTGCTCATGGAAGTTTGAAGTCCCTTCCAAAAGTTAGAAGTAAAACGTGCATCTGTGTCAGAAATAATCGATACCGGCACTCCATGCAATCTCACAATCTTAATCAAATATAACTGTTCCCACTTACTAGCAGTATAAGTGGATTTTCCTACGACGAAATGTGCTGACTTCGTAAGCCTATCTACAACAAGCCAAATCACCATATATCCTTCAGGGTTCTAGGCAATCCTATAATAAAATCGATGGACACATTCTCCCACTTCCACTGTGGTATACTCAAAGGTTGTAACAAACCTGTTGGTTTCTGTTTAGGTGCTTTAACCTGTTGACACACAAAGCACCTACTAACAAACTTTGCCACTTCTCTCTTAATATTACGCCACCAATACACTCGTTTTAGATCATGATACATTTTCGTACTACCAGGATGCATGAAAAATGGGAAACTATGAGCTTCATTCAATAAATCAGTCTTAACTGCAGTGTCTACTAGCACACACAAACGCCTCTCAAACAAAAGTCTACCATCAGAGGATATGGAAAACCTATCAGCTTGCCCTATTTCTACAAGGCGACGCTTTTCAACCAAATAAGGATCATTATTCTGAGCATCAATAATCCTCTGCCTTAAGGTTGGTTACACTGTTAGCTGAGCTAACTATGAGGTAACTGCCCCTACTGACACTGCAATCTCGGCTCTCTCAAAGTCTTGGTGTAATGGGGCTTGTTTGATAATAAGTGCTGCTGAATGTGATACTTTTCTACTAAGAGCATCAGTGACCACATTCGCCTTACCTGGATGATACAATATCTCACAGTCATAATATTTTACTAACTCAAGCCACCTTCTTTGTCCCATATTTAACTTCTTCTGAGTGAAGAAGTATTTCAGGCTCTTATGGTCAGTAAAGATCTGTATCTTTTCACCATAAAAGTAATGTCTCGAAATCTTAAGTGTAAAAACTATTGTTGTTAGCTCTAAATCATGTGTAGGGTAGTTCTGCTCATTTCAACTAACGAGAGGAATAAGCAACCACCTTACCCTGTTGCATTAAAACGTATCCAAGTCCTTTCTTAGCAGCATCACTATAGATCATAAAACTCTCAGATCTATCTGGCACTATAAGGACCGATGCAGTAACAAACTTTTGCTTAAGCTTCTGAACACTACTCTCACATGCTGGGCTCAAAACAAAAGAAGTCCTCTTCCTGGTCAACTAAGTAGCTATACGAGAGAAATCCTCTACAAACCTCCAGTAATAACCTACTAAACCTAGAAAACTACGAACCTCACTAACTGTAGAGGGTCAAGACCAACTGTTAATAGCCTCAAACTTTGCAGGATCCACAGAAACTCCCTCACTAGATACCACATGACCAAGGAAAGCCACCTGCTTCAACCAGAATTCACACTTTAAGAACTTAACATAAAGTTTATTGGCTCGAAGAGTATCTAAAAATTTATGTAAATGTTCCTTATGTTCAGCCTCTGTCTTGGAGTAAACCAAGATATCACCAATAAAGACTATTACAAAAGTGTCTAAGAAATCCTTAAACACTCTATTCATCAGATCCAGAAATACAGAAGGTGCATTTGTCAAACCAAAAAACATTACAACAAATTCATAATGTTTATACCTCGAACAAAAGGCAATCTTAGGAATGTCACTATCTCTAATCCTTAATTGATGATAAACTAAGCGTAGATCAATCTTAGAGAATACAGTGGCTCCTTGTAACTGATTAAACAAATCATCAATTCTGGGCAGTGGATACCTGCTCTTGACTATTACTTTATTAAGTTCCCTATAATCAATGCAAAGACACATCGACCCATCCTTTTTCTTCACAAAAAGTATTGGTGCTTTCTAAGGCGACACACTAGGTCGAATAAAGCCTTTGTCGAGTAACTCATATAATTGTACCTTCAGTTCTTTCAATTCAACTAGAGTCATTCGATATGGGGCTCTAGAAATGGGAGTGGTACCTGGCTCCAACTCAATAGCAAAATCGATCTCCCTGTGAGGCGAAAGTCCTGGAAGCTCTCCTGGAAATACATTAGGGTATTCCCTTACCACAGGTTCTGATGTCAAACAAATCTCAGCTTCCCTAGTATCCACCACACTAGCCAAAATACTCCAGGTACCCTGATTAAGTCGTTTACTGACTTTCATAGCTGAAATTACTTTAGGCAGTACCACAATTCCTACTCCTTTAAATTTAAAACTAGGCTTGGTAGGGGGTTGAATACTACCACTTTGCGAGAACAATCAATACTAGCATGATTAGAAGCTAACCAATCTATGCCTAAAATTACATCGAAATCACGCATATCCAATACTAGTAAGGTTACATCCAACACACGACTAGTTATCTCAATCTGACATGCTTTAATCTTTTTCTTTGACAACATAATTTCCCCAAATGGTGTAGACACTAATAAAACATATTCTAGAGGCTCCACTTCTAAACATGCATGTGTTACAAATATCGACGATATAAAAGAGTGAGAGGAACCAGAGTAGAAAAAAAGTTAAGGAAAAATGCCCCAATACTGGTAGCTTACCTGTCACAATTGTGCCAGCTCTCTCAGCCTCAGATTTGCTAGTGGCAAAGACTTTACCCTGTTGTGGTGCTCTTGTCCCATGACTGCTCTGCCAAATCTCAGTAGATCTCAAAGGAAAACGATCAACTATATGCCTCTCTTGCCTATACTTGAAGCAAATCCTAGTCCAAATTAAGCAGCGACCTAGATGGTGCTTTCCACAAATGTTGCACAATGGTTTCTCTCTAGTAGCTTTACCTCCCTAATGGGGTTCTGCTGAAAATGGCAAAAATCTCCTCTTGATCTCAAGTTCGTCTGTGAAACTTCAACAAACTTCTGATCTGCTTTCCTCTTCTGCCCAGATGATGTTCCCTTGTCGAAACTCTTTGACTGAACCTCATCCTTTCGAATACTCATGTCCACTGCCAGGTGCAGTGCTTCAACATGAGTCGATAGCTTAAGTGCTAGCACAAATCCTCTAATCTCATCTTTTAAACCTCTGACAAATATTTCTGCTCTGTCCTACTCATTATCAACTAGTTTAGGGGAAAAACATGACATCATATCAAACTCCTGATCATACTCCTCTATTATCATCTGTCCCTGCTTCAATTCAAGGAATTCCTGGCATTTCACATCTCTAAGATTAACAGAGAAAAACTTAGTATAAAAGCAATCTTTGAATTGGTTCCACATGATCTGGTTCAAATTTTCACCCAACATACGCATTGTAGACCTCCACCAGATGACACCCCTATCTTTGAGATGAAAGACAACACACTGAACCTTGTGCTCTTCTGGACATCTCATATAGTTAAAGATGGTTTCCACAGAGGACAACCACAACTCTACCATAGTCTGATCCTCCAGTGATCCATCAAAAGTTTGAGGGTCGTAATTCCTAAAATCCCTCAAATGTTTAGCTTCAGTCGAAAGTTGTTTCGGTACTTTTTGTGGCTGCTAAACAGCTGATCCCTGTGCAGGAGGAACTGTTGATGTAGGAGAGACTACTGGTGTAGGAGGAACTACTAGGGTAGGTTGGTTCTGAGCCATAGCAGCATCAATAAGCTCTGTGAATCTCTGCTCCAGGTGAGCAGACAGAGCAGCCAGAACAGTTTGAGTAACAGGTGCAGCAGGGATATGCTGGTCTGCTTGGCCTTCAGCAGGCTGATGCCGCCCAGCTCCTCTACCTCGACCTCTAAGACCACCTCTACGTGCACCTCTCCTTGGCAACATATTTCCTATTATCCACCAGATAATCCTCTTAGTCTTAAACAACAAAGTACTTCATACAGTCTAGTTTAACTTAGGCAAGGTTATACTGATCAAACCATACAGATAAAGCATAAAAGCATACCAGACTAGTGACGGAAGGATCGTGTTAGCCATAGGGACACAAAAATATAGACTTACATTATAAGTCAGTCTACAAAATCTAAAACTTAGGCTCTGATACCAACTGTAACAACCCAACTTTTCGAATTAAGTTGAAGTTATTACTTTGATAGTAGACTCATATTTTAAACATAAAACTTGATAATGTAAATGAACATTTAACAACATCAAAAAGTTTTTATTTGGACCCTAATTCAAACAAAATTTTGAAAGTTTAAAAACGTAATGATAATAAAGAAAGTTCAAGAAAATAAAAGTCGTTTAATCGTGGAAACCTAAAACAGTCTCAATTACTAAAGAAAAACCAAAAATATAAAGCAGAAGCAGTTTAAAGGATTTTTCCCCTATGGCAATCACATTTCCTTCTTGTCCCTCATCGGTTTACCTCTCATGCTACCTTTGCTTGAAAAGTTAAACATAAAAGGGTAGTATAATCATACCCAGTAAGAGACCCACTACTGGTCCCGTTAGAGGGAAATAAAACTGTTAACTTTTTATTGGGGTTACCCTGCGCTTTAATAGTCTTGTGATTCCGTAGGAACATATAATCTGCAGGAAGCACATGTCAGTCTGGTGATCCCGTAGGACACCTGCAAGGAACACTACCCAATAAACAAAGTTAACAATTTCTTCCCAGTCCGTTATAAACATTTAATCAGTCCATTCCTTGTACAGTTCAACTACCCCATCATATAACCAATCCAGTTTAACACACTTACAGTCAATCTATTCAATTTGTCATAATATCAGTTGAAAATTAACAACACCAGATAACCAAGATATATATATACATGACACCCTTCTCAGTTCACAAGTACATCGTCCATACTTTAATATATTATATATATATCAGTCATCCACATTATACATATACCATCATATCTACCTCTCTTTCTCTCTCTCTCTCTATCTATCTATCTATCTATATATATATATACACCAGTTAGCCATAGTATACATTTGTCATCGTATCTACTTCTACATATATCGTCATCCATACTCAGTCTAGAGATCCACTCAGTCAACACGTTTCAAAACTTATCAAGAGTCCAGTAGCAGAAACCCCTTACCTTAACGTTATCTAAGTTTCTTAATCGAATTCAAGTCCAACAAAACAAACCTACACATATAATGATAAAAAAACTCAGCACTTTCACAAAACTGTTTCCTCATTCAAATCATTCAACCATGATATCCACGAACTTACCCAAGTAGATAGAGAATTAAGCTCCAGCCAACCTATCGTAACTCTAAGAACTTGAACACCGTCCACAACGACACCTTTAATAACCAATATAGAACCAATCGATTAATTCCACATTACATTCCTAAGAAAAAAATACACCACAAATTCATAACCCACAAAAATTATTACCGCCAAAACCCATTATAAGTCACAGCATAAATAGGCAGTGCTAAACGAACCGAGTTGGTCAATAATATGCAATATGTAGGACGGATATGAGTGATAGATGAAGAGGGATGCTGACTTAAATCTCATGGTGGAAAGATAAGGAATCGCGCATGGCTGTTGATGGTTGGCGAGAGGAAACGCAGCAATGACACTCCACGATTCACGATAGTCAAACGCAAAGAGAGGGAAAAGCTAGGTCGATTGGCACTTCACGAATGAAGATCGATGCAAACGATCGATGGCTTTACATATGGTGAGACAATATGGCTCGAGCAGTCGTTGGTTGCACTTTACGATCAAAGGCCGAGGGCAGAAGAAATATGGAGATCGACCAATTTTATCGACGTGCGACGGCTATGCAAACAAAAAAGAAAAAGAAGAAGGGAGGTGGTGGCAGCTGGGGTAGGGCACAGGAAGAGGAAGAAGAAGAGGGTGGGGGGCTTCACGCGTGAAGGAGGTAATTTTATTTTTATTTTTTATTTTTAATAATAATAAATTATAATAACTATTATTATTACTACTTTATTTTTAAAAAAAACTATTTCTTTTCTATTCCAGCAATTCTATAGCATAACAACACCCAACAAATTTGAAATCTTTAGATAATAAGGTAATTTGCTAAAAATAAAATACCTTAAAAATCTAGGGTGTTATAGAAACAGTCAATGAGTGCAGAACTTTCCTAGGCACTCATTGTCTCTTATGTGTGCGTGTAAAGCACTCATTCTAAAAAATAAAGCATGTCACAACACAACAAGTTGCTTAAAAACACCACATGCTTTTAGTCTCTTCAATAAATACAGTCTTAAAAAAAATGGGAAGAGCTCCATGCTGTGACAAAAATGGGCTTAAAAAAGGTCCATGTTGTGAAAAGAATGCTCGTATGTATCTTTTTTCCTTTTCTTTTTTTATAATTAAAATTAAATTATTTGTTTATTTATTTTATAGCACTTTTAAGATGTGGAAAAAGTTGTAGGCTTCGATAGACGAATATAGTATGTGTATGGATAGAGAAAAAATAGAAAATAAAATGGAAGAATATGGAGAGGGAAGGGGAAGGTAGGAGTATCATTCCTTTAGAGAAGAAGAAAAGGAGAGGGAGAGGAGAGAGAAAGAGAGATAGAAAAATATAAAACAGTTATTCATGTCTGGTACATTAATCCAACTTTATTGTCAGCCTAGGTTCTTTTTGTTCTTAACTCAAAAGAAAGTTTTGGAAGAAGAAAAAAGGCAAATATTTTTTAAAACACAGAGTAAAAGTCCTCTTTTTGATGGGGATGGGTCATAACATGCAAAAGCAACATGAAAGTTTTATATAGAGAGAACTGATGTAGCCTAATTACTAAAAGGAGAGAAAATTTCAAGAAACTAGCTAAGTCTTTATTATGAATGAGAAGATATGTAATACAAGGGGGGATTCTCTATTTATAGAGAATTAAAAGATTCCTAAAAGAATAACTAAAGAGGGTTAACAACTTCTTTGGTAATTAAAACATAATTAATCAATGATTAACCAAGAAAAGAATTTCAAAACCCAAGCCAAAAAACAATTTGAAAACTGAAGTGATAATTAATCAATCACTACACACCGCTAAATCTAGAGTTTAAATTACATTTGGTTGTAGAAAGTTGGGATCATACAAAACTATTGCCTAAAAATACATTAGCCTTCAAGAGAATAAAGAAGATGAGAAAAACAAAACATAATAATACTATTGAGGTACAAATAGGAGAAGACAGAAAAAGCCCATACTATAACAAGATGATAACAAACAGCAAACATAAACAATTTGTAGGACCTGAACTTTGGGTAGTGTAGTTTTTCCAAAGAGTTTGAGAGGTTTGAAAGAAGGAAATTTCTTTGTTAAAGTATCAAAGAATAGTACTTTTTAGACATTTTGGATTGACTTGGCGAAATGGTTTTAGAGGTTAGAAAGGGTTTGGAGTGTTTAAGGCTAGCGAGAAAGAAGGAATGTAAAGGTTGGGCGTTTTAGCTAACTTCAAAAAGGAGTTTCTCATAACTCACTTGGGCCTTTGCACTCAAATTGGTCTTGAAAGTTAAAAAATTGAGTAGTTTATTTAGGAAGGCTTTTGGGCATTTTGGATATGTGAAAGTTGCTGTTTTGGATAAGAGAAGGCAAGATGGTCAATTCACGAGTAAATCTGAGTAAGATGCACTCCCAGAAGGCTATAGAATGCATAGTTTCGGTTTTTCTCTAAACTTTTGTAGTAAGAAAGATACTCTATTGGAAGAAACTTTGTAGAAGGATGTTTTATCAAAAAAGTTACGGATTTTAACTTATAACTTTTCTAAGTCAGATTATGTAGTCTTGGCGAGAAACTAGACGAGATGACCTTGGAAGTTAGCTATGCGTTTTGGACAACTATGTGACATGATAAGGGCAAACAGTTTAAGGTTTTAATGAGGTGTAAAAGACCTTATTACCATGCATTTTAAGGTATAAAATAATCAAGAAGTGCCTTAAGAAGGTTTAAGGTTGATTTAAGCAAGGATGAGATGTCAACTTATTCTCCTGCAAGGAACTCTATAAATAGGCCATCTTCAGTATTGAGTTTCTCACTATCCACTTGAGCATTTTGAGTGATTTTACTCTCAAAAGTTTTCATTTTGAGTCTATTTTCTATATTAGGGCTGCTGATTTAGTTTGGGAAAGGGAAAGGGAAAAGCTAAGTTTGAGTTAAAAGAAGAGAGGAAAATTATTCTCGAGTAAAACCTGAACAATTTTTACTCCAAGAAAGCTACAGGACGCATTAGGTTGAATCTTTCACTGAATTGTTGGGGTAATATTATTAAGATGGTTTGCAACAACTTTGTAGAAGGAAATATTTTTATTTGAGTTATGGATTTTAAGCTATAAAGCTCTAAAGAAGAAGCTGAGTTCTGACCGAGAATGAGGTTTTAGGCAATGGCCGAGTTTAAGAAATTAGCAAGGTGTGTTGGACATGTGTTTTGGTTTTAGAAAGGTTTTCTAAGCGTTTTGGGGCTGTGTTTGATGTTTTAGAATAAAAGAGAATTAATTAGAGTTGCTTTCCACCATTTGAGAACAAGAGAAAATGGGGCAAGTTTATCGACCAAGGGTTTGATCTACGATCAATAAGTGAAAAATTAGTTTATTAAAGTTATTTCAACTTATGATTTATGACTAGTAAAATGATTTCTAAATAACTATTCTAATATGTTTTACAAGCTATTACTTATGTATGCTTTTAAGTGAATCTTATTTCTTTTTATCACCATGTTTATGAAAAGTGTTAAAGCATGTTATTTAGAAAAATGTTTTAAAGCATGAGTTTAGAAATGTTTTTAGCAAGTATGTATTTATATGATTTACAAGCAATGATTTATGAAAAGCATGAGTCTAATAGAATATTTTTAAAGAGAAAATCATGGTACTTTATATACCGAGTTCTCGATGGTCAATGTACACAATCAAGGGTATAGGGCTATGCTGACCACTTAGCCGCTGCCACCGAGTTTAGGCAAGAATGGTATGATCAGTGCTCTACTATCTTGATCGAGTTCAGGCAGGAATAGTATGACCAAAGGTGCTCTGCTATTCTGACCGAGTATTTAATCGAGGTTTAGCGGGATAGTATGATAGAACGCGCTCTGCTATCTTGTTTATCTCAGAGTCTAGAGTATACAGAGCTAAATGAGTATTTGAATGTTAGAAAGTGTTTAGTTAAAAGAGATTTCTTATAGATTTTATGTTATGTTTATGAAATATTTAAAGTTTATCTGTTTTATGAAACTATCACTCACTGGGCTTTTTAGCTCATCCTTTCAAAATGGCTTTCCACTTTTCAGGTAAAGGTCGTGATCTGAGAACCTGACTATTATCTTCAAACTGTAGTGCAAAGCTTGTTGATAGTTAGTTTTTAAGGGGTCAATTTTAATCTTATCATGTACATGATATTTCATAAGTTTAAGTTGTTTGATTTTTGTTTGGTCTGTAAGTAAAGTTTGTAATCAATGACATTTAGCCTCGACTACTAGTTAAAAGTATAAAAAATGTGTTTCAAGTTTGTTTGTTGTAGTTTCCACTGCATAAATTTTATTTTGTCTAAGTTGGTTTAGTTGTTAAGAGTTATAGTTATTAGGGTCAGCTGATGTTATTTAGAGAGATAATGACATCAGTTGGCTTCATGCCGCGTCTCCGATCGAATGAGCAGGTGCTCGGAGCGGGACGTAACACAATGCTATTGGAATAATAGAAGAAAGAAATATATGATGTATTTAAAAATTTACTTCGGTATTTTAAAAAGCAAAAGCAAAAGTGAAAAGATTCAACACTTCTAAAAACCAAAAGTTCACTCTTTATCACCAACAAATGTGGTTGCTAGAAATGCAAAATGTTTAATGTTTAAGTTCTTGTGATACTTTTCATTGTCTTTTTTAAATAGCCACATCTTCACTATTTCACTTTGGCACACCAATAATGGAGAGGCCTGAGCTCAATAGACCCAAAGTCTCTTTTGGTCCTCACTTTTTAAAGCCCAAACACAAGGGCTCCAAGCAAAATTTAGCCTAAAAAAAACGATTTTAGTTTTTGAAAATGCTATGCATTTTATCTTTTAATTTTTCCTCATTAAACTTGGGAAATATTTTAATATCTTTGGCCAAGATGGAAAGAAAAATTAAAAATCTTAATTCGATAAACAAGAAATTTTTGTTAAAAAATAAATTTTTAAAACTCAATTCAACTAAAAGTTCAAGGGTGAACGATACAATAAAACAAATGAACTATTAGGTTATGATCCAAAACTAAAAATCATACATAATGCTACTAATACTCTAGAGCTACACATGGTCTAAATAGTGGAGGTGTTTATATTGAAGAGTTGTGGTCATTTGTTGAAAGATGTTATTAACCCATGGACAAAGCTATCGACAACAAAGAAAGTACATATATACATATGTATATTACACACATACACATCTTAATTAAAGGCCAATCAATGGTGAAATTTATATTCAACTTTTGTTGCTATGGTAGAAAAACAAATTCCTCTAACCTATGAGAAGGCAAGACTTCATTTTTCTCATGTTGAAACTTTGGATCCATTCACATGTTTGCTAGGGCTCTTCCATGAAGAAGGAGAAGGTACACTCATTTTTTAACAAAAAAATTTAACCTCCTAATTTCCAACATGTTATCATTTAGTCATTGCACCGTTTTTCTATGTCATAATGTTAATGTTTTTCAATGATACCTAACTAAATCGTTTGGTTCAAAGAGATATGTTCTCCTTGTAGTTACACTCTTTGTCTTAAACACAAAAGGCACACTCAAATGCAAAAGGGTAGTCATACCAAACACATTCTTTACACTATAACATTAAACACATTCTCTACACTATAACATTAAATCTATCGCATCTTTCAAATAGGACTAGAAAGACCCCTCTCAATAATTATGTCTTCCTAATATTGACAAGGTTGATAGGACAAAAACGAGGCAAAGAATCCTTTATATTTCTTCTTAATAACATCATGTCTTCCTCATAGCAAACACACTCGGATGGTCAACAAAAATGCCTAACATCTTTTTTTAATAGCCTATGATCTCTCTCAAATCTCTTGATCACATCATCCATGGCTCAAATGCAAGGTATCACTTCACTAATATTGCCTTCACTTTGCTTGTATCACAATATAACCCTAGTGAGATACCAAACAACATTGATATCAAAAGACACTCTAATCTCTCATGAATCGTTAACAAGTATGGCAACTTTGTTCACAAATCACCACATTAAATAAATAAAGTATGGCAGAGTCTAAAAATAAATATACAACATTTAAACTCATAACAAATCACCACATTAACAGATATCCAAACGAAAACTTTAGAATAAGAATAAGAGAAAAGAAAGACCTTAAGGGACAAGAACTACTGAAATATATATATATATAATAATAAATTGGTTTTCTCACTTGTAGTTATACCCTAACATTTGTTGAATTTTGTCTGCATGCTTAATGTCTTCTGACTCAATAATGCATTCTCATACAATGAGTATTCACGAATTATTTTTTGGATCAAACAAATTTCGTGAAAAAATATGTTTGACGTCATAGACATAGATGCAGAAAACTTCATTTTTACCTTTGAAAAAGTTTGTAAGAACTTTAGAAACACTTTTGCATTATCCCAATCTTTAGAACTAGGAATATCAAACTTTGGAAAATAACTACGGTCATGCTATTTTAATCTTTCAAACGTCTTTTGACACTTAATTGCTCCATCCAACATAGTAAAAGTAGAATTTCATTGTGTTGGAACATCCATCGTAGGACAATTTTTTGTTGATATTTTTCTTCTTTAGCAAAATCTTTAAATATTAGGAGTTTAGCAGGAGATGACGTAACATACTTTACAACATTTTTGATTCGAATGATAGACACATGCAAATGTTTAAAGGCATCACTAACAATCAAACTAAGAATATAGACACAACATCTAACGTGAATAAATTCACTATCCAACACCAATCCATTTCTGCCTCTAAACTTTTTAACCAAGCATGCAATGGCTACATCATTTGAACTTAAATAATCAACTATTATAGTAAAGAGCTTATTAATACCCAACCTTCTAAGCACATTTCAATGGCTCTGCCTATTATATCTCCTTTATGATTAGCTATTTGACAAAAGTTCAAAATTCTTTTATGCATGTTCCAATCATCATCAATGAAATGAGTCGTTATAGCCATATAATTAATATTTTGCACAAAAGTCCATGTATCCATTGTTAAACAAACTCTTTAAGCCACTTCGATTAATACACTTTTTAACTTTTTTTTTCTCCTTCATATACATTCGAAAACAATCCTTTCCAACAGTTACTCTTGATGCAATCACAAAATTTGAATTTAATGCCCAACAAAATTGATGAAATCCTTCACTTTCTACAAATTTAAATGGCAATTCATCCAAGATAACTATACTAGCAAACATTATTGTTCTACAATTTTCTTGAGTGAAGAATGTAGCCATTGAACTACTTTCAGAATCTCCTTCTCCTTCAACATTATCTTCCCATGGATCTACATACTTCTTACATTGCTCTAAATATCTTTTTCAATTAGTTGTACCATTTCTTTTGTAATCACAAGCAACCCTAGAATATTTAGAATCACATCCTTTTACTTTTATAAAATGTTCTTATACCGATGCTGGTGGTTTAACCGGTTTCTTTTTCCTAACACTGGACTAGAACAACTTTGTTTTAAAGTTCCATCTATAGAGAATGAAGACATTCTAATAACCATCAAACAAAACACAAAAAAAAAACACAATTTTTAATTAAGAATCATCAAAGAAAACAATAAGTAAAGCATATCACAACTTGTTGTAATCGATTAGGTAACAGTCATTGACTTATCACTTTTCAGATTATTTACCGAAGTTGAACAATAACTAAAGCAAGTGAAGTAAATATACTCAATCCACCCAAAATAAATTTACCTTTATTCTGTTTTTTAAAGCCTAGCAATTTTCTTCATTTTTGAAGAAGATATGCAGACAAATTAAACCTCAGTTAAAAGCAATAAATAGATTATGGTACTCTTTGTAATGGAATACATAGATTATATTGGTACTCTTCATTGTTTAATTTGATTCCTCTAATAGAATACAAAATGATAAAAAAAGCAATACATAGACACCATTCGTATTTGTTGTATGTAAAAGAGAGTGAAGAAGATGCAAAATCATGCCTTCTTTACAGTTACAAACATTCCATCAATGCCTTTGCTGCAATTCTTAAATGCTTATATGTCTGGAACAGGGATGAAGGAGAAAAGAAATGGTGACCAAGAAACTAAAGGGTCATGTGTCAAGTTTGTAAGTTATATTTATTTTATATGCACAAATTCGGCAGATCATTTTGGTTGGGTCTGAGATGTATATATTGCATTTTGAAGTTATATACGAAAATAAACTGGTTTGATTCCAGTTATTTCTTTCTAAATAGTTTGTCATCATTTAGAATGTATTTAATCATCTAATCTATCTTTTTTTTCTTTTCTTAATCCTGTTAAATTAATATTAACTTGGTTATTATTATCTTACTATGTATTTGACATAGAAAACAGCTCCAGGTTCCACCAAAATAAAACTTAAAAGTAAGTTCTCAAAAAAGGGGAATCCAATTTCACTAAACAAAACATGTAACTACTACGACATGATCAATGATGGTAGAGCGGCACTGGCAGCCTCCACAACAATCACCAATAGGATTAAAGAAGTTCTTCGCTTTCATACAAACAGAAACAATTTAGAAAGAAACAAACTAATCCTAAAATTTACATAAAAACAACATGATTAATCATAAAAATATTGTAAAATCGTCAAATACCTCAAAATCTTCAATCGACGTTGGAGGCTACTGTAAAAACAAAACCCATGCTGGAGGCTACTGTAAAAGCCAAACTCACGCTGGAGGCTACCAAGGAGAGGAGACTGACAGAAAATGAGAGAAGACCCACGAAGGAGAATGACGGAGAATGAATGAATAGGAGATCAATGAATGCAGAGAACGAACAACAAAGGAGTGACAGAGAACGAACAACAAAGGAGAATGAAGAGAGATTTTAACCTACAGAGAAGGACCGCTTCTTTTCTCTAATTTTAACCTAATTAGGTGAACAACACCCAAATCGAACCGAACCGAATCGATTTAGTTTAGTTCAGTTTGATACTATCGTTCTTTTAAACTGACCCAACCCAAACCGACCCTGTTCGATTTTGGGCATTGGTTCGATTTAGTTTGGTTGTCTACACCTCTAAAATTCTATACACTGTGTGTATAAAACTATATTAATCTACTTATTTACATAGAGGGTTTTGTAGAGGGAATGGAATGAGATGATGATGGAATTCGAACTAGCGTTAGGAAGGATGAAGCAAGGTGTAGTATTCTAGGCAGTCTAGCTATATGGTATGTCCTTGATACGATATAGATCACTTGACCATCTTATATTTAAGACGAGCAACCTCTCAACGTCTAAACACAACACTTGTTCTCCTATTGGGACACAAATGGTAAAGATAAATCAAGTGATATGCATCTAGGCTTCCTTGTTTTTAAGCATCATATTTAACTCTCTATTTAAGGCAAGCAACCTCTCGGTGCCTAAACACCATACTTGTCCTCCTTTTGGGACACAAATGATTGGGGTCAAAACGTTAGAATAGAGTTTGTTTCCAAACTCCCTTCTGTGTATGTTTAGTTATGTCCTTGCTACTTACTCTCTTGAGTAGTTGGCGACCAACTCTAGGCAAGCAATTGAGTGAAGCTTGGCGGGTTCCAAACTTAGGGTTGTATTGTAGTGTTGTGTATGTGCATAATTAATTCTATGTGATAAGTCATTGGTCATGATCATTGCATGCAAACTACTCTTTATGTACCTTTTCATCGCATAATAGCTAAGTCCTCGTTGTGTACAAGTTTTCCTACTTCTAGCCTAAGTATAAGCGAAACAATAGATTTTTCTGGATAATCCAGGGTCGAACACAAAGAATTGATATCAAAACTTAGTTTTAGGATCTACTTTTCAGTTAGGCGGTATAAAAGAATTATATACAATATGACAAATGTAATCTTGAATTATGTCTACACTAGAGAATCTGCAAAAGGTGGTCTGCGTTAGATGAGGTGAAAGCATAAACTAACTTGCATGTAAGAAAGGAGTGAAGGAAAGTCTTTGCACTATTCGGTGATTAAGCGATACAGTAGTTTTATGTGATATAACTTACTTAACTAGCTTATTATTAAGGCGAGCACCTCTCAGTGTCTTTAAATGTCATACTTGCTCACCTTTTGAAATCTAAATGACTAAGCCTAGTTGAACGAGGTATATAAAGATGATTACACTTATAAGACTTATAGAGCTTTGTGTTTAAGAGTTACAACATCTCAGCCTAATAGACAAACTTGTTCTCCTTTCAAGACACAAATGATGGAAGTTATCTCACCATGGTAGAGTTTGTCTCCAAACTCTTCCTTTTACGCGTTAACCATATCCTTGCTACTTTTCCTCTCGGGTAGTTGGCGATATACACTTGCCAAGTGATGAAAATAGCTCAGCAAACGCGATAAGAATTATAAGTTAATCTTCTTACCAAGAACTTATTACTAACCTATACTACGAATAACACATTAACAGATGAAAAGTAAAGATGTGATGGATTGAAAAGGTATAAACATGTAATATATGTTAAAGAATGTAAGCCTTCGGCTACTGTACAATATGAACAACATATATTACATCGAAATACAAAAATGTAAAGAAAAGAGAATGAAAAAGATTACAATTTTTCTCTATTAGAACTCTAAGCTCCCACTTATAATTTGACCAGAGAAGAATAAAAAGAACTTTACATATGGTGGAAAGGTTAATCCTTTACACCGCTCTCTAGGGTTTGGCCTATTCAGGCCAATGATGTGAATGGTGTTGAAGGAGGCTTTTTATAGGTACTTTTAGGCGAGAAACTATTCTTCTGGATGTGTTTGCCTCGAAAGCAACCTACGTCATCAAGTCACGTCTTTCGTTCATAAAATTGCGTTAAGACATTAAAAACACGATAAAACAAACATGAAAGCTTATGTAAAGTGTACTTCTGAATATTTTTAATTTACAACATAAGTTGCGCGTTTTGACACTTTTACTATGAATTTTGGTCCCATTATTCTATCTAAAAGGCCATAATAGCTTGTATTTCTACAAGTTACAAAGCTCAGCTAAACATGATGAGACTTATAATAGCTGAGCTTTGTAACTAAAGAATCTATATCAAGTGCATCACATAAACTTAACTACTTAAAACACATTAATAAGATGAAAAGTAAAGAAATGGAAGAGAGACATTGGATAAAAATGCATTGTATTATAGATGTTAGTCTCTCAGCCATAAAATGAAGAACAATCATAAAATACATAATAAAAATACAAAAATGGAAAGAACAAAAATGTTCCAAGCCGCAGAATGCATTAGTTTGCATTCCTTAGCTTTTTTACAAGTTAGAGGAAATGGAAAGGGGACTTCTCTCTGTAAGACCCCATTTAGATGCTAACCGGAGAAAGGAATTTTTTACAATAGCTTTTTTACCCTACTACATATGGTAAGGACTCTAAAACTCGTCCTTCTCTAGCCCCTTTATGTGATGGCCTCAACTGTTGATACTTCTTTCAAGGTGGAGTTGGGCTTCTTTTGTAGGCATACTTTAGGCAAGAAATTAAATGCTCATGTTGTTCATCTGTCCTTGCCTACGCTGCATAATTGTCCTTGCCTACGCTGCACAATTGTCCTTACCTATAAATGTTAGCGTAGAAAGTAGTCATTTCTTGTAACATCAACCTCAACTACCACACTTGTCTTATAGCGAATCATCTCACATAATGTTGAGTTGGCAACTCATCTTGTAACTCGTGAATTGTCAGTCTTCTTCTCATTGAGTTAATGTTTGATCCTCGCTTCATTTCTTCCTTTTCCATCGTGCGTGAAAAACACTTAGAAGCATAGTTAATCAGGCATCCAGACTTTGTAAGGTGCATTCTCTTGATATTATAATTTTGCACTAAAAGCTACACGTTCTTTACTCCATTGTTTTACCTAAAAGGCCACAATAAATTCTATTTCTACAAGTTATCGACAAAGCAAAAGGTAAAGAGAACTCGACTATTTTGGGGTCGTGTTCAATTGGGATTGGAAGTAGAAAAGGGAAATATAGGGTTGTCAGGCATGATCTTGATGCTTGTCCAATCGAGAAAAGAGAAAATCTCAGTGGATCTTTGGTTGATCTCGGCTGAGATCACTTATTGGGCGTACGACGGATAAACTTTTGGAAATTTATAATGCACAAGATTAGCATTTTTTGATGCAAGGAGAGTTTTTAATGACAAAAAACTCTCATTTCTCAATATTTTCACTCCAAGAGTAAGGTAGAAGGAAGAGGTAGAGAGAAGTTGATGTTGGAATTTATGTCCTAAAACTCATAGTTTGTAGTTTAAATTATATTTTATTCAATAAAGCGGTTATTAAGAACTTATTAGTGAAAATAGAATATTTTAATCTTGAATCTAATAAACTAAGGCTTTGAAACTATCTAGTGTAGACTTCAACTTAATGTAGAGATATAAACATGGATCAAGTTTGAGTATATAGCCTAAATGGTCTGTAGTATAGGAATAATGTTGGACGCCTTATTTTGGGGATACTATAGATGTGGTCCGCTTTGTAGTTAGTACAAACGATGTGATTTTGAATCATTCATGTAGAGACATGAAAGTGAGAGTATCCTATGTAGAGAGTTTACATAAGACTAAACCATGAGATAGTCACTTTTATGTTATAACGCCATTTACTGTTTAAAAGTAACTATTTTGATTATTGATGACTTAGGTAACTTAATATTAACCCTGAGCTAACTATGAACTCATGTTCACAAGAGATTATTCTTAGATCTATATAAGTGAGGATAACTCAT
This sequence comes from Cucumis variabilis, assembly GCA_037974545.1. NCBI lineage: Eukaryota > Viridiplantae > Streptophyta > Magnoliopsida > Cucurbitales > Cucurbitaceae > Cucumis > Cucumis variabilis. The sequence continues at coordinate 22,510 of JBBPDI010089472.1, forward strand.
TAGCACTGAATTAATAAGTCTCATATTTCAGAGGTAAGATTGGGTGAATTTTTAAGGACATATGGTGCAAGACAGAATTCACTCCTACCTGCTTTAGGGATAGTAGATAGGTTGTACCCTTAAGTGAATTACTTGTACTTAAGAAGCAATATGTAGTCTTGGGGGTAAAACGTTATTTTGGCCCAGTCGAGGTTACGAACAACGTGTGAAGGATTAACTTACTAATCCTGGTTATATCAAATGGATACAAATATATCTATTATAAGGGGAGTGCAACAACGGGACTTTAGTGGAATGACTCGTTAGTTAACGAGTCTTGATTACTTTAGTTTAAAAGGATTTTAGCCAGTTAATCTCGGATCGTTGGGGCCTATGCTATAGGTCCATTTGGTTCCCTTGCTAGCTCATATAAAATTAACTTAGAACAATATGTTGGAATAATTCAAATTATTTGAATTAGATAAAGAAAGAAACTGACAAATATATGTGATAGAACTTTATATTTAAATGTGATTTAAATATTAGAAATATAAATATAGATTCATATTCGGAACCTCGAAATTGATGAAAATGGTCAAAGTTGGACAAAGTCAAAATATTGACTTTTGACTTTGAAAAGTCACTTTGACCAATTTTAGATACAAATGTCATTTGAATTTCAGAAAAACAAATACGGATTCATACTCGAAAGGTCAAAATTAGTCATGACAAATAAATTGCTAAAAAGTAAAAATGTTGAGAAGATTTTGACTTAAATGGTCAAATGACCATATTGCCCTTGGTCTAAAGTTAGTGGACAACTAAAATTTTGTTGGATAATTCCGCTAACACTTAGTGGGATAGGTGGCTACATGAGATGTAAGCACCTAGCCTATTAAGTTTCACTAATGGTTAGTGGATTATTAGATGTTTAGATTTAATAAACTAATTACATTAAATTTTGCATGTAATTAGCTTATTTAAAGGCTACTTTCCAATGTTTTGAAGACTTTTGGCCAAATTTCTATTTTTGTTTTTAAAATTTTTTTACCAATTTCTTTCCTCTCTCAAATCTCAACTCTAAACTTTACCATCTCTCTTTCAATTTTCTTCACCTATCGGGTCCCACAATTTGATTCTAAGTCTAGAGAATAGCGAGTAAACTCCAATAGTGGTCTCGGTTTGTGTTCGTGAGTAGACTACGAGGATTGGAAAACTTCAAAGGTATGTTCTTCCTTTAACCTTAATTTTAGTTAATTAGGCTAGTTTCGAAGCCTATTAATTACTAAATAGTTTAGTTGTAATTAGAGTAAAATTGATTCGTTATTTCCGCACCACATGTCTCATGTTCCTTTAGTTGAGTTAAAGGGTAGTTCGACAACCAAACTTCAGTTGTGGTGATCTTTGGAATTTCTAAGTAAGCTTTTTGGTATTTTCTTGGTCAAGGGAATTAAATGTATTACTTTACCATCATTCAATGTCAAGAGGAGATGAGACAAATTTATAGACCAAGGATCTAAAGCTTGTATCTGTAACTGAAAAATGAATTTATTAAGTGATTTCAAAGCATGTTCTCTAAGCTATTGTTTAAAGTATTGTTTGAACTAAATGTTTGAGTTATTAGTGGTGGTTATTGAAGCATTGTTTCTCTTCAACAATCGAGACTAATGTTTGTAAATGATAAATGGAAATTATATTTAGCCTAGGCGATATATCAAGCACGTTCACTACATGCAAGTTGCTTACTATGTCTCTCCATATCGTGTGACAACTATGTCTTCATTGAGTACAAGTTTTCCTACTGCTTGTCCAAGTGCAAAAGAAACAGTAGGTCTATCTAGGTGATCCAGGGTCGAACACAAGTAATTGATTTAAGATATTGGTTTTAGGGTGTGCATATCATCTAGGTAGTATAAAATAATTAAAGAATAATGAATGGTATAAAACAAATCCAAGAACAAACAACAATTAGTTATCTACGCCTAGAGATTCTGTAAAGAGGGAATATAGATGGTGAGATTGAAATGTGAACTAACTTGTATGCAAGAAATATCGAAGGAGTTTCTATGTATTGTAACGTGATTAAGTAATGTGACAACCTCGATGTAATAAAACTAACTCAACCAACTTATAATTAAGGCGTGCTTCTCTTAGAGTCATTAAATGCCACACATGGTCACCTCTCAGAATCCATATGATTAAGTGTGATTAGGAGAGATATATCTAGAAGATTTCACTTATAAAACGTATAGAGGTTCGAAATTAAGGATGCAACCTCTCGGGGTCCAGTGTCCACACTTGTTCACTTGTCGAGATACAAATGATGGAAGTTATTTCTTACAAGGAAAGGACTCTCCCTTGCATGTGTTAGTTATGTCCTTGCTAACTACCCTCTCTGGTAGTTGGCAACTTACACTGGTCAAGCGATGAGATTAGTGCAACTAATGAGACACAAATTATAAGTTAAATTTCTTATCAAGAACTTATCACAAACCTAACTACTAATAACACACTAACAAGTGAAAAGCTAAGAAATAAGGGATTGAAAAGGTATAAACATGTAATATACATTAAAGAATGTAGGCCTTCAGCCATTGTACAATATGAACAACATATATAACAAAGAAATATAAAAATGGAAGACAAAGAAGATGGAGAATATCACAATTTAAGGGTAATGAGAGAATGGAACCTTCGCCACTTAGACTCTAAGCTCTCATTTACAATATGATCGAAGAAGAAGAAGAAGAAATTTTATACAGCTGGCGGAAAGGAATACCTTTCCACCCTTCTCTCTAGACCTTGGCCTCTTCAGGACCCTCTTTGGCCCCACTTGGCTCATATAGGACTCTCTTTTCTATGGTGAAGGATGAGACTTTTTATAAGTAGCTTTCGGTGAGAAATTCTAGTGAATCTTTCTCACGTGTTGATGTGGTTCCTTGTCTAGAGGTGTTAGTCACCAAAACGAGTTCCCATCGCGTAGCTTTTACACGAGATGTCCCTTGCGATTCACTAGTTTCTTCCTTTCTAATCATCTTGTGTTAAAACATGAAAATCATGTAAAACTGGCATAATACTTATGTAAGATGTATTTCTAAATACTTATGAATTTACAATATAAATTACGTATTTTGATCATCTTTTTCTGCGTTGACAAGATCGAAATTGATATGCAAAAAGTAAAGAATTATGCAAAGTATATAGACAAGGTCGTTATTAACACATGTATGTTCGAAAATTAAAGTGGTTGTGAAGGATACTCACCTAAACTGTCTTGACAAAAAATTATTTGTAGTTTACCCTTGACTTTTAGCGTAGATAGGTGCAAGCATGGGTGTCAAACCCAAGAGAGTATAGGATAGACGTTTTCTTAAATGTAATGCTTGAAAAGAATGAGATTAGTAACAAAAAGAAAAAAAAAACGTTGAAAAAAATTTAAGGAAAATCATAAGAGAGAATGAGAATGGGAAATTTGGCTTGTAATACAATTCGCAAAAAGAGAAATTAAAGATTGAATTCCAAGAAGAGAAGTGAGGAATGTGCTTACGCATGGATCTAATCTTATCATTGAATCAAAGAAAGTAAAGGAAGTTTAATCATGCTTAACTAAGAGGGAACTTTTTATTCAAGATTTCTCACAAGATCATATTGCTTGATTTTGGAATAATTTTTAATCAAAATTCAAGAAAATGGATGAATTTCATGGGAATTTATTTAGTTCTTGCAATCTCAACTAAACCCTTAATTGTTCTTCAAAGAAAGTCACAAGATAGATCACTCATAACTTTGCATCCAAGGAATTAAAGGGGAATCAATTTGTGCACCAAAAAGTATGCAATTTAATTCCAAGAATTGATTAAGAACAATTGAAATCCATAAAGCATCAAACAATTTCAAGAATGGGAGAGATAAAATCAAGAAAAGAGAATTTTTGTGTAGAAATAAGTAATTCAATTAATCTTGCACTAGTTGATATACTTAGGGTAAATTGCTTACAAAGATTGAACCAAAAAATCAAAGATCAAGAATCAAAATTACAAAAATTAATAAAATTGAATCAAAGATCTAATTCTTGATACAAGTTATTGATGATTCTAACAAAAATTACATCAAGATCAAAGATTAATCAAACCCTAATTATAATGAAAAATCAAAGTAATGAAATTCTCAAAGATTAGAATCGCCTAAGTCCAAATTACCTCAAGAAATTAGTCGTGCATCTTCAATAATTCTGGAAAATTTGTTGAAGATCCAAAAATGGTAGAATGAGAGTAAATAATTTGGAATTTGGGAGAAATTGGGAGTAATTTTGGAGAAAATAGTGAATTGAATTGAATTCTTATGAAATTAGGAGTTATTATGGATATTTATAGGAAAAAATTAGAGATTATAGCAAATGGGCCAAAAATTACACTCCCAAGGCCTATTTTCACTTAAAAAACACGAAAAATGGAGAAATTTTGGAAATTTGGCAAATAATTATGAATTTGACATTGAAAATTAAAGGAAAAAATGAAAATATGTTGGCTTGGATTCGAACTCAGGTGGCTGAGGGGCACGTGCAAGAAGATTGTGCCATGTGGCGTACAGAGAAAAATGGATCAGCTGAAGATACAGATTGCAGATGCATGCGGACGGATAAGGAGCAAAACGATGGCGTTTTTTGCCTTAAGAAATCTGGATTAAAAATGCATTTGGTGAGGTTCGAACTAGTGACTTTGAGGCTGGGCGACCTTGAGTGAGGGGCTGCCACGTATCATTCTTCTTCAATATTACTAAAATGCCCCTTATGTTTAATTTATCTGTTTTTCTTTGTTTGAACTCCAAATTAGGTGATTCCATGTCGTTGAGTTTGTATCGGAGTCTAGTTTCATATTTTACATAAAAATATAAAAATAGTGAACATATGTATGATAAGGATTGAGAATAGGCTATCTTTAAACGGGTCAATATTTGTCCCAACAAGCGTTTTGGACTCATTATTCTAATAAAAGAGATTATAATAACGGGTATTTATACATGCTATTAGTTATCTGATTTATGAACAATTTATAAAGCATGAGATTCTTCAATGTATTTATTCAAGCATGTTTGCTGTCAAATGTTTAAAGCTAAAGAGCAAATAAATTTATCAAGGTATTAATGTGTTTAAAGGTTTATCGAACACGTTTTCTGTTAAATGTTTAAAGCTAGAGAAAAAAGGAGTTTATCAAGGCATGTTTATGTTTAAAGGTTGCTTTATGCAAAAGTTATTGTGTTTAAAGGTTTCTTTATGCAAAAGTAATTGTGTTTAAAGGTTTGCTTTATCCAATAAGATTCTTAAAACATTTGAAGCATATCATTTTATCCATATTTTCTCAAATCCAAGATGTCTCAAACAACCCTTAGATGGGTAGGATAAGGGGCCAAGAATATTGAGGTAAGGACACTTATCTCTAGGATTGGAGATAGGGATGCCTACCTCTCCAGAATAGGGATTAGGGATTTTCATTTTGAAATTTGGAGCGGATATTGAGCAACCTCTACTTCCTCCCAGAAGTAGATACTTGGGATTCGAGCAGGAAACACAATATTTAAGTTACTATTTTCTAAATGTTTATCAAGTTAAAGTACTTGTGTTACTGTTTATTTTACAATTTGAAAAGGTTTATGAATTAGAGTTAAAAAAGAATTTGAGTTACTGCTTATGAATAATGTTACTATTTTAAAAGGTTTGTGAAATTTTGTTTGAAAACCTATCACTCAAGTGGCTCATTTAGCTCACACTCTTCAAAATGTTTTTGAATTTCAAGGTAGAGACTGCATACTTGGAGCTTGGTTCGCTGTCGTCTGTTTGCTAGAGGGGTTTTGTCCTACTTTTGTATGTGTCTTGATGGTTTGAATCTATGTATGTTTTGGTATTTTAGTTGTGCTAGATTGAGGTTAGTTTTGGTTGAACAAGGGGTTTGTTTCATGTAATTATGGATTGGTAAATGTCTATACAAAACTTATGTAAAGTTTGTTTAAATGTAAAGAGTTGTTTCTGATGCAATATGAGACATGCACAATGAAAATAAAGGATCAAATTTTACACTAAAGCCATCTAAACTATTTAGAAATTAATATTCTAAAACTACCTTAATTAAATGAAATTAGGGTTAAAGAAAAACATACCTTTGAAGCCTCTCGATCCATGATATCTCTTCACCAATATGAACTAGGGACCACCACTAGAGTTTACTCACTATTCTCCAAACTTAGAACAGGGTTGTAGGAGCCGATAAGTGAAGAAAATAGAGAAAGATATGGAAATTAGAGGTAGAATTTTAGGATTTGAGATTTTCGAGAAAAAAAAGTTTTAGGTTAATTTGTAATTCAAAAAATACAAAAATTGCCAAGAGATTTTACATAATTTGAAAGGAAACCTATTTATAACCTAATTACATGCAATTTTGCATGTAATTAGTTGACCAAATCTCAACACCTAGCATTCCACTAATCATTAGTGGAACTTAGTAGGCTAGGTGTCTATATCTCATGTAGCCACTTATCTCACTGAGTGTTAGTGGGATTATCCAACAAAATGTTAGATATTTCCACTAATTTAGTCTAAGGAGAATATGGTCATTTCACATTTTATTCAAAGTTAAATATTTACTTTTTACCAATTTTTCCGTCTTGCCTAATTCCAACCTCTCCAGCATGAATTCGAATTCATTTTTCTGAAATTTGATCAATATTTGACTTTTCAAAGTGTAAAATCAACATTTTGACTTTTTACCACTTTGACCATTTCCATCAATTTTTAGCTTCTGAATATGAATCCACATTCATATTTTTAATACTTAAATCATATTCAAATATAAAACTCTATATCAAACTAATAACTAATGGTTTTCTCACATTTATTCATCAGTTTCTCTCTTTACTAATTCGAACAATTCAATTTATTTCAACATATTGTTCTAAGTTAATTCCATATGAGCTACCTGATAACTTGCAAAAATACAAGTTATTATGGCCTTTTTAAGTCAAATAATGAAACCAAAAAGCATAAGAAGTGTACCAAAATGCATGATTTATGTTGTAAATGCATAAATATTTAGAAATACACTTTACATAAGTAATATGCCTGCTTTACCCGATTTTTAGTGTTTAAACACAAGATTATTAACAAAAGAAGAAACTGGTGAACCAAAGAGGAACTCGCACGAAGGTTAGATGAGAAGACCACATTAGAATGTGAGAAGAGATTCACTAAAAGACAAAAGTGATAGATGAAGTTGATGTGACTTAACGACAGAGGCAGCTTTCGACACTGACATGCTCAAAAGATTAGATTTTTTGCCTAAATCTGCTGATAAAAAGGAAGTCCATCCTTACCATGAAGTGAGCGACGTCTAAATGGACTGCCATCCATACGCCTGAAAAAGATGGGTGGAGTTCTAGAGATTTAGTGGCAATGAATAGCCTTGTCACCGTCCATAGAGCAATTCTTCATCTTCTCTGGTCTGTCTTGGAGTGAAAGCTTGTGGTCTAAGTGAAGAATATCTCGTTCCCTATCTTCCCCTAACTTGTAATCACATCTCTATTCCTTCTATTTTTGTACTTCTTTACATATCATTGTATAGTGCCCGAAGGCCTACATTTATAAATTAAATGTATACTTCATCAGTTTTCAATCCATCCACGTCTCTCCTGTTCATTTGTCATATGTTCTTTGTAGTTTAGGATTTATAGTAGATTCTTGATAAGAAGCTTTGCTTATAAGTCTTGTCGTGTTAACTAAGCTATTTTCATCATTTGGCCAATGTATATCATCAACTACCTGAGAGAGCAAGTAGTAAGGATATGGTTAATGCAAGGAGGAGTTTGGTTAACGCAGCCTGCTGCTAGCTATCTGCTGATAAGTTTAGTTGTTACCATACGTGTTTTGTTTAGCACTTTTGTTAGTCTTTGTAGTGTTGGACTTAGGTTTAGAAATTTGGTGTTGGGTTTTGTTATGTAAATAAGGTGTCGTGTTGTCTGTATAAACTCATCTAAAGTTTGTTTTAATTAAGAAGAGATTCTTCAGTTGTTTCATCTTTAGCTTTTGTTGTTGTTCATTATTTTAAGGGTTAAGGTTTAAGGGTCAGGCGGTGTCGTTCTTGAAGTGGGCAATATCAGTTGGCTTCACGCCACATCTCGGACCAAGCAAGTAGGTGCTTCAAGTGGGGTGTGAGAACCTAGGATATAAGGTTGAAGAAGTGAATGTCGTAGTTGGTGCAAGAAAGTTTGAACCTTTGGATCTGCAACCCAAAGGCGATAAGAAAACAAAGTCGTCAATAGAAGAGCCTTTAGAGCTAGCGCTTAAGTCATTACCAAACCACTTGAATATACGCATATTTTAGAGACAATGATACATTGCCCGTCATTATCTCCACCAATTTGCATAATGTTAAAGAGAAGGCGCTATTGAAAATACTTAAACGCCACAAGAAAGTAATAGGATGTACCCTGGCAGATATTCAAGGTTGTCCATCATATTGCATGCATAAAATTAGGTTGGAACAAGGTCAAGAGGGTACTGCTCAATTTCAGTGGCGATTGAATCCTACGATGAAGAAAGTTGTGAATAAAGAAATTATCAAGTGGCTCGACACAACGGTTATGTATCCAATCACAGATAGCGAATGGATAAAGACCAGTACAGTTTTTTATAAAGAAAGGAGGAATGATTGTCATTAAAAATGAAAATCATGAACTAATTCCAACACAAATAGTCACGGGGTGGAAAATTTGCATGAATTACTGCAAGGTGAATGCAACAAATAAAAAGGCTCACTTTTCCTTACCTTTCATTGACCAAATGTTGGACCGTCTTACTGCAAGAGAATATTATTGCTTATTAGATGATTACTTTGGGTATAACCAGATACCTAAAGATCGACATAAAACAACATTTACATGTCCCTATGACACGTTTGCATTTTTTCGAATGCCTTTTAGGTTGTACAATGCAATAGGCATTCTGGCTTTTACAGAAGATTTATCAAAGACTTCTCCCAGATAGCTAAACCTCTTAGTATTCTCTTATGTGCAAATCAATCCTATATTTTTAATGATAAATGCAACCAGGCGTTTCAAATCTTAAAAGATGCACTGACCTCACGCCTATCCTCATCACGCAAGCAATAGGGGCTATGCTGTTACAAGAGAGATAAAGTGATTCATCCAATCTACTATGCGAGCAAGACTCTCAATGAAGCTCAAGAGATTTAGACTACAACTAAGAAGTTATTACTTGCAGTATCTTTTACAATTGAAAATTTTAGGTACTACATCATTGGCTTCAAGGTTACGGTACACAATGATCATTCTGCAATCAAATATTTGATGGCCAAGAAAGATGCCAAGTTGCAGTTAATCAGATGGATATTGTTACTCCAAAAATTCGATTTGGAGAATATAGACCACAAGGGCACCAAAAGCTAAATAGTGGATAACTTATCACGTCTTCATAATAAAAAGTTTCAACGCAAGAATAAAAAAATTGAAGATTGATTTCCTTATTTGAAGCCAGAACGTTGAGGCCAGACGTGCAGGCAAGAAGATGGCGACACGTGGTGCTTTATGAGAGGCATCACGTGTATGCAATACATGGTTGCATAACTTTAATAAGTAGCTAAGAAATAAATTGTTTCATGAATATTGTTTCTACATATGGGATGATTCCTTTCTCTATAATTTGGGGCCAAATCAAATATTGAGGCGGTGTGTTCCTAAATATGAAACAAGAAAATTTTTTGCCAAACGTCATGAAGCACTATATGGAGGATACTTTGGTGGGTAGAAGACAGCTGCGAAAGTTCTTCAAAGTGGGTACTTCAAGCCTACTTTATTTCAAGAATGAAGAAATTTTGTGGTCAAGTATGACTAGTGCCAAAAAAACAGACAACATCTCCCATCATAACAACATGCCCCAGCAGTCCATCTTGGAAATAGAACTCTTTGATGTATGGAGAATTTATTTTATGGGATCGTTTCCTCCACCTGATGGCTATATATACATCTTGTTAGTCGTTGACTATTGAAGAATGATGCAATCACAATCACTAAATTCCTGAAAAGAGTATATTCTCTCGATTTGAGACACCAAGAGCTTTTATCGGCAATGAAGGCTTTCATTTCATCAACTGCATCATGGCTAAATTATTGTCGAAATACAATATTACATATAAAGTTGCCAGTGCCTACCATCCTCAAACAAATGATCAGGAAAAAGTCTCCAACAAGGAAATCAAGAAGAACCAGTCTCTAATGTGCTTCTCTTCTTATTTCTTTCTTCTCAAATTCCTTCTCTTCTAATGGGCAATATTCTTTAGGCCTTCGGACTGGTCCAGGAAAAGGTGGTAAATTCATCCCTCAAAGACGTGGTAGATCACCTGGATTCTGCATTATGGTCATATTACACAGTATACAAGATGGCTATTGGCATGTCCTCGTATGGCTAGTTTTTAGGAAGGTCTGTCATTTACCACTGGAGTTAGAGCATAAAGCACTTTGGGCTTGTAAAAAGTTAAATTTTAACCATCAAGCCGCAAAAGAAGCTAGGTTACTACAACTCAATCAGCTTCATGAATGGTGCTCTCAAGCTTACAATAATGCCAAAAATTTATAAAGAGAAGACGAAGGCGTGGCAAGATAGCTACATCTAGAGGCACAAATTGCTCGTCTGAAAAAAGATATTACTTTTCAATTTGCGTCTACGTCTGTTTCCAGGTAAACTTTGTTTGCTATAGTCTGGACCATTCTTGGTCAAGACAATCTTCACACAATGTGTTGTTGAGATCACCTCGCTGGACGAGAGTAATGCGTTTAAGGTAAATGGCCAAAGACTCAAGGCATACCTTAAAGATGAAGAACATATGAATTTTTCAATGAATTTAATGTAAAATACCTTCATAAACATTTGTATCACATTACATGCTTAATTTATTAAGCAAAACATATCATTTCTGAAGCATCTTTATCCCTTTATTTTTTTGTTATTTCTTTATCTCGTAATTTACCGCTTTCTTTTACAGCTTTCTTTAACGCTTTTTAGCTTAGTTAGTTAGTTTAGTTTATACTCTCTAATGCCTAAAGGGATATGTGGGAAATTAGTATGCAAAACAAGGGTAGAGTAAAAGCATGCGACATGAAACTAGGTCACATAGTAGAAAGTACTTTCCACCATGAAATTCAAAATGGCCAGATTAACATGCAGCGTGTAAGGATCAAAAATAGTGTCATCATTGTAACGGTCATTTTGGACTTCAAAGTGATGTACCGCCTAGTGTCAGGATCATTAAATGTACCGTCCTTTTCCATAATGACTCCTTGATCTATAAGTGTTAAGCCACATCCCTAAACAACTTTTACTAAACCCTAAAGGTTCTTGCAGATCAAATTTTCTCTCAGGTGCAAAGCTTTGCAATATTTAAAGAAATTCTTCATCATACTTTCACAACTCCACTGCTGTTCAAAAGAAACTTCTGAGAACTACACTTCAATCTAGGATAGTCTCTAAAAACAACGGCTCATTTAGGCACCAGTCGATCATAAGCCTAAATGTCCATGATAGAAATACCCCAAAGAGAGGAGCTGAATCATCCTCTCACTTGCATTTTGTCAGACCTGATTTAGAGCGAGCTCAACAACCTAAGGTACACACTAAAGAACCAATTCTTGATGTTGAAGAATGGTTCAGAAGAGAAGAGAATATATATCAAGGCTTAAATGACCTGGAACCAGGGGTAAGTTTAATACAACTTGAGGATAATAATCCAACATACAAACATGTAAAACATGGGGATGGAAAAGTGATCGTGGAGTTGGAGGACACAAATATACAAGAAGAAATTGAAGTGCCAACTTAGTTAGTGGGCCGAGTATTAATGTTTATAGATGAGTTGAGTTTAGGGAGCAGCAAAAAGAAGAAAGATGAGGAAAAGAAAGTGGAAGATGAGACAAGGAAAAAGGAAAAAGCCCTACGAGACGAGAGGGCTATGCTAGAGGAAGAGCGAACTAGGATGGACGAAGAGCGAAGAAAAAAGGAACGCACCAGCACGTATAATGGAAAAGAAGAAAAGAGAAGAAGAGGTGGTGAAATACAAAATAAGCAGTGCAAGGAAGAAAACTGCATCTCCCAAACATTCAAGGGCAAAAGAAAAAATGTTGAGTTCCTAACAGACACACGAAAAAAGTTGGCAGAAATCCAAACAGTCAAGAAAAAGAAGTAGAATGAGCTTACAAGCCTAAGCAAGCGAATTAAAAGTGTTAGAGCAAGAAGCAAAGTTGCATATAAGCAGGAGGTTGATCGGTTAGAGGTTGTTGCAATAGAACTCGACGAGGAGATTGAGATGATGTGTCCTTTAGAACCAAGGATAAGACTTGAAGAGCTCAGGCTTATTGATCCTGCACAATCAAAGAAGGGTAAAGGAAACTTAGGGTTATCTAGATCTGAGGATGCCTAGACAAGTGAGTCCTTGAGTGCCCAGGAATTAGATAAACTAATCAAAATAGAGAAAGTTCTCTACCTGTTCATTGGACATCTACCAGACTTTCTTTAAGTATCTTTCAGAGCATTCAAGTACGAAGCATTCTTCAGGGGAAAAACAAAGGTCGGATTAGCTGTTGTGGACATGTTCTTTATGGCAAAGTATCATCATGTTCATTCATTCACAACCGTGGACATGAGAAGGTCCCCTTCTTTGCTGAAGAAATCAATGACCTCTATGGCCTTCCAACAAACTAGAACATTACCCTAGCCAAGTAATCATCAGAATATCCACAAAAGGGATTTGAACAGAGCATTAAACACAATCACCTAGCCAAGTACAGATTGGTCAAAGACGTTAAGTGGGAAACTGCTCTTACACTTTTACCAATTGACAACTAAAGCTAGTATTTGGTTATATTTTATCAAGAAGAAGATACTTCCTACAAGGCATGATAGTACGGTATAACTTGAATATGCGTTGCTTATATACTGTTTCATGAAGAAGCAAGCATTCTATTTGGGATTGATGATAAACAGAGCACTGCTTGGATGGATGAAGCATCCCAAGGGTGCCAAACCTTTTCCAACCACGGTGGAAAATTATATCTTAAGTACCTCTCTAATGCTTGTATGGTCTTTGCGGGAAGAACCAAGTATTTCATGAAGGAGTTTGTGAGGAAAAATAGGAAATTGAAGGTTGTGAGTTAAGAAGTCTGTAAGGAAGACTTGAAGTTTAAGTTTGCGATAAGAGATTTATGCAAGTAAGGGTTAGTTAGTTCACGAGGAAGAGTTATTGGAGTTCAAATGTGACCACTCGATAAGGTTGTTCACATGAAAGGTTGGACGAGTAAGGTTCATCGTGGAATATAGTTTGGCGATAAGAAGTAAGGAAAATTCAAAAGAATTTTCTAAGTGTGTTTAATGGGCCACATGTGGGATTTAAGTTAGCATGATTAAGGACACATTTTAAGCTTACATGTGCTCCACTAAGAAGCAGGAGCTGGCGAACTGAGAACAATTTAAGCATGACTAAGCTGGTTTAAGAGCTCTATAAGTATAGGATCTCAATCATTTGTTTGGAAGAGAAATATAAAAGTGTTGAAGTGCTGCTTGTTTAGCTACGCGAGAAAGAGAAGAGAAGCTCTTTAGTAAAATTTATGAGTGGTTTTCTTTTTAAAAGTTTTGTGATTCTTCTTTACTATTTTGAAAGATGGTTTCAAAAAAAGTGTTTCAAAATAAATTTCTATGAAAAGTTTATATAATTTCAAGCATGATTTATGATGTTAAAGTTTGATTTGATGACTATGATTTGAATTCTATGAAATGGTTTTCAAACCATTAGTTGTTTCCTTGAGATGATGCTAATTTTTATGTGCATAAAGAGTCAAGACCGCCATGGAGTGTACGGGGCTACATGGTGATAAGAAGTTGACTTATGCATTGAAAGGAGCGTACAAAGCTTAGCGGCCTAAGCAACAAGGACAAATTTGTATACTCTTAGATGCTGAAGAACTCAGTAGTTTAAACACGAAGTTACGTGACCTAGCTTAAAGAGTGATTCGGAACCTTAGGCGAAGAAAATTTTTGGTAATTAATGTGTGTTTATGCAAGACGATGCATTTACGTGAAAGAAAATGTTTATGTGAAATTATTATATTATAAATGTGTTTATGCGATATAAATGTTTAGCAAAATCATTTCTGAAAAGGTTGCGAAAAAGGATTTATAAAACCTCGCTAAGTCTTTTAGACTTATTCTTTAAAATTTATCTTTTAGGACTTAGGCGCTAATGCCAAAGAGGAGAGAAAGTTCGGGCTTGCTAGGCAAGGAGTTGCTAGACATTTTAAGTTTAAGTGTTGTTGATTTATTTTGGTTAAGTGTTGTTTCTGTATATTGTTGTACTAAAAGCCTTGTTGGTAATAAAAGTTTATATTTTGTTTTATCTTTTCCACATAAGTTATTTATCATCTAAGTATATTTGTCAAGTTAAGTGTTTTGACGATTAAGTTAAGCTAAGGAAGTTGAGACGAGTGTCTTTGGAGTTTAACCACATCAAGGATGCTCAAGTCGCACTGCGTCTCCTTAGACAAGCAAGCAGGTCTACAAGGTGGAGTGTGATAAATTCTGAGCCTTCTGACCTAAATGTTTCGATAATTACCCTATTTGAAGGTGACACTATAGCAGAGGATGTCCAAGATGATAGAATGTCACATGATACTACAACCTTGAGGAGATTTTGCCAAACCCAAGAACTTCGTTGATCGTTTATAACTCACTCTTCTGTGACATACCTGTCAGAGAAGATGTAGGCGAGACAGGCTCAGCAAGAATAGCTTAAATTGAAGTCAGAGACTAAGAATAGAACGATGAAAGGCTTTGTGCAAGGTTGACCAATATCATCGTAAAGTCCATACAAGCAACCTTTGACAAAGTGTTGGAAGAGATTGTGGTGTTGAAGCAGCATATCGGTAGCCTCAACACAACTGTAGAGGAGTTAAATGCCAAATTAAATGGGTTGAAAGCCACATTCTGTCAGTTTCATTCTTTGTTCTTACAAGTTTCCTCAACACTACAACACTTCACTGGTTTAATAGTTGCACATTCAAACCAATTACATCAAGTCACAGAACGACATGATAGACAATTCACAACACAAATGGAATATACACATGTAGTCTTTGTATATCATGTACCTCGACCTATTATCGTTTTTGAGTTAATGACATTATTCTGTTAGATCTAGCCTAACGATCTTCCTTTTAGCGAGACTAAACTTCAATCGAAGAACTAAATTTGGGGTGAAGTGTTTGAATTTTTAAATTATTTGCCTTATCTTTGTTTTCCCACTCTTTTACTATATGTGTAGTTACATGGTTAGTCAATTGCATACACATCTCTTTTCTTTCATACTTATGTGTTTTACCTTCCTTGTCATTTACATCATTAGTGGGCTCTTGTCATGTTTTCTCTTTTGCTCTCAATGATAACTTTCATGATGAGCCCTATGCTAAGTTAATCTACTTTGTATCTAGTAATGACAATTTTCTTAGCAAAATGAACTTCGTAAATATTTCTTGTAGTCTTTAGGCGAGTAAGCTTTGCCTCAAACATCTTTTGTAATAGTTTCTAAGCTCATCGTAACATTCACTTTTTTTTGCAATGAGGACCTTGTGCAACGCAAAATTTGGGTGTGCGTGAGGTCTAAGCTAAAGCGTTTGAAAAATCAAGGAACCCTTCCTTTTCAGGTGTTTTGCTTTTCTTTCAAAAAAAAAATTAAAATTTTGTTTTAACTCAAATAACGAACTCATATGTCATCGCCTCTCACAAAAGTAAATAAGAAGCATAACTTCATCAAAAGTTGAGAGTAAGTAAATAAGTGGCAATAAGAGTTATAATTTAGGAGAGGAACGAACTCATACAGTACCTATGATTTCCTACTCACTGGCGAATTCAAGTGTATAAATGTGCTCAATAAAGGTTTTACAAGAAAAATAAAGGAACCAAGAATTTTATTTTAAACAAAGGCCATTTTGTAAAAAGAGAAAATAAGATCTTTGGAATTTAACAATGGTATTTTAAGACTTAAGCTTACCGCGTTTGGACTTTAGAAATATTTTCAAGTTTAAAGTAGGGAAGGAGAAGGATAAATGCTAGACTACAAGATAGAATAAAATTGCACCTTGAAAAGTTTAATAAGCTATCCAAGATAAACTATTCTTAGAATCCTGAGATAATGTTTATGGACAAGCATTATTTTAAATTTATAACGGGTGTGATAACTTGTAGAAATACAAGTTATTGCAGTCTTTTATGTAAAATAATGAGGTCTAAACACATACGAATAGAAGAAGACGAAGGAAAAGTGAGTAATTTGGCTAACTTGTAAATAACATAGCATGAAAGAGCCTTATCCTTGTTTTATCTCTTTTTAATGACTAAATCGTAGGATTTCTAGGCAAGAGAAGTGAAGCTTGGCGATTCAATGAATAGGCAAAAAGAAGCGTCCAATCAGGTGTTCAGCTACAGTAGCAGACAAAAATTGTATTGGTGTGAAAGTTGAAAAGAACAAAAGGATAGCCTATGAAGCTCCGGTGCAGCTTTTCAAAGCATTAAATGATGTGTGACCTCTTGTCAACATCAACTTTTGCCTATAAATAGAGTCTTTCACTTCAAAGCTCGATGTGTAATTTCTGCTCGAAGAGCAAACACAAATATCTTCATTTCTCTTTGTCTATAAGGTTTCTAGGTGAGAGCTTGGACTAAAAGAGAGAGAGAGAATTCATACCCTTCACTTCCCCCTCAGTATTAGGCATAAATCAGAGCCAAAAAGGATGAGAAATCATACTCTCATGTGTTTCCCTTTCTGTTCTTTTTCACTTTCTTTTTATATTGTACTATATTGTAGTATGTATTGGATGGCGAAAAGGTCTGTAGTCATTGTTTTCAATACATTACATTTTACATTTCACTTACCCATATTCTTATTTTTGTTCTCCTATGCTATGTTTAGCTAGCTTGTGCTGATAAAATGTACTTTTGAAGTCGTTGAAGGTCATGATGTTTTTATTTTAAGTTTTTCTGAGTTAAACATGAGTGTTAACGATGTTGTATATTTGAAAGATGAACAATGGCTTTGTCCGTGATCATCTGACAAATGAAAACACATATTTAACTCAGTATTTGGCAAAAATAGTGCAGTAATGTATTTTGATTGTCAAGTTCATCATTTACATACATTGCAGAGATGACAATGTGTGTGACGAAAGCACCGAGAGGTTGTCTGCCTTAATTAAGGAAAACAACTTAGAATATTTACAGCATGATAAGACATAAATCATAAGTCAACTCTGTGTATTTGAATCTCGAAAAGAGAGCAAGTATGGTAGAGCACCGAGAGACATCTCACCTTAATTCCGAGTTTAAGTACGCTTTATATTGCTTCAAACCTTCAAATACATCTTAGAGCGCTTAAATAGTTAAAATATTCTTTCATTGCCATGTCTATAACGAGTTCATTATTCATCTTTTGCAATGTTGCCTTGTCCTCTTGCACCGCCAGACATGCTACATGCATATAATAGATTAGAGTAGACAATAATGTTCATACCTTATATTGTATAACTTATAATACTCGTATAAGAAAACGTATAATTTATTTTGTCATTCACACAAGATACTTAGACTTAATTTCTTCCTTCTTGGCTTCCGTCTTCCTCCTCTTGTCTGATGGTTGAAAAAATCATATGTTTAATGTTTAGAACCTTTTCATCTCATTTTCTTCAGACAATCTAGAGTCTCTCGACAAAACTTCCTTTTTCTTTTACCCTTCGACCCTATTTATAGAGGTATTTCACCTCGAAAGGTCACTTTCATGCTTTACATGTATCACCTTACTAACAAGTTGCACTATGCCACCAACCCAAACTCGACATGTAATCTAACTATCAATGATGATTTGACTTTCCTTTAAGATGCACACCTTACCTCTTTGGAAAGCCAAACTCTTAATTGTTCGACTGCCCTTTTATCTTCCCAAAAAGCCATAGTCGATTCCTTTTCCCAGCAAGTTTTCAAGTCGCTTTGACAAGAAATTTACTTCCTGCCTCAATCTCTTGGGCGCAAATACTTTTTCTCGTAGTAACTTGCTAAATGCCTCGCTCTTGGTGCCTAATGCATTCCCTTCCTCACTAGTCATCCTCATTGTGTCAATTACCTTCACGCGATAGAACCTTTGGCTTACGCCTTTCCCTTTCCATCGTTTACTATCTTTTTGTATCCTTTCTTTCGGGATGTCTCATCACTTATTTGCAACATTTCACAAGTGTCCTTTTTCTAGATCAAGGCCTCACAGTTTATGTGAGATGTATTAAAGGAAAATAGACAAACATAAGAAAATTAGGGGTCAATAGATGCTCAGACGTCTTGGAACTAATACATACAAACATTTTTGGTCCATTCCCTACAGCTTCTTGGAATGGAAAATAATACTTTATTACGTTCATAAAAGACTATTCAAGATATGGATACCTATTTTTAATTCACGAGAAGTCGCAATCTTTAGATGTTTTCGAATCTTTGAAAGATGAAGTTGAACTTCAACTTGGAAAGAAAATTAAGACTGTCATGTGAGACCCTGTTCACGAACTGCCTTTAGCGATGAGACTTTATGCAATAAGGAGTATTGTGCAATAAGAAAAGAGACTACGTGACAAACTCTTGTTGTGATACAGACCTACTTTACCGGGAAGTAATGATGTCATTGCTCACGTAAGGAAGTCGGCAATTTATTTGACCTTGTCGCCTAATTCAAATATGAGATAAGGATATGGCAGAGACAAGTGATGTTTTAGCATTAGACCACTCCTCGTTGTCGGTAGAAGTAATCATTTCAGCATAGGAGACATCACTAGAATGGCCTATAAATAGAAGAATTTCAATCATTTTGGAGTGCTTTCACCCTGAGCTTCCTTAAGAAAAAAGTTAGAAGATTTCTGAGATTTTCAAAGATCTAAACCAAAGCTCATCCGGCAAAGATTTGCAAGAAAGTGCAAAGAAACTCTTGGCTAAAGAGCTAGGTGGAAAAGCTAGTTGATTGTGATAGTGAGTGGTTCGTCTTACCAAATGAAAATGGTTTCTAAAATATGTTTGAATTCTTCATATATTCTTTTGAAACCATGAACCATATGATTTCCATTGTCTTTCAATTTTTGAAATGTATGTGAATTATAAATGAAATGAAATCATTATAAATGGAAAAGAAGTATTTTGTGAATGATTTTCTAAGTAGAAGAAATGTTTTTGAAGCATCCTCTTTGAGTTTTGTGTTGCATTTATGTTTAATTTTTTGTAAATATTATTATTGATGTTGACGTTATGTCTTGAAATGATGATTCCTAAAGAATGTGTGAGATTTGCTAAAGTTGAAATAAGATGATCTTTGTACGCTATGCGATATAATGTCTTATCCTTGCTATATGAATATTGGGCCAGTTATTGACCCATTTATTTGTAGTTTATTGTAAATTTATATCATGTATATATTCACTTTTCTTATATTTTTATACAGAATATTACAGTAGACTTCATTACGAACTCAACACAATGAAAAACACTTAAAACGGAGTCCAAACAAAGGAGAATGGTTAAATCAAAGATAAATGGCATTTTGGTAAATAAATTGAAGACCTTGAAACGCGTCATACTGCCATGCGCGCAATCCAGCTCCAAGTCACTAGTTTGAACCTCAAACAAAGCATTATTTTATGGATTTTCCTAACACAAAACGTCGTCTTTTTTATGTCCTTCCACGCATGTCCTCCACATCTTGAGCTCGAACTCCACTTGACGCGAATTAAAATTCAATTTGTTTGAAGCAATTTGCACGTGTCCTTCTCCACCTCTCATAAGACACCACGTTTCACCATCTCCTCGTGTGCAAGTCCTCAACGTTCTGGCTTCGAATCTTGGTAGCCGAAAATCATTTTTTTCCTCATATTTTTCAATGACAATCTTGTAAATAGTTACCAACTTCCCAAAAACTCCCAAATTTTCATAAACATGTGCGTGTGAAGGCTTGAGGTGGGGAGTTCGAGCTTTGGTGACAGTTATTTCCATTTCTTTTCTATATATACCTTAATTTCTCATCAATTATTCACAAAATCAACGCCAAATTCTATCAAAACTCTCCCCAATTTTCATTTTTCAGAAATTTTTCTCTCCATTTTACCATTTTTTCCCTCAATTAATTTCCAGAAATCTTTTTCCAATGGAGAGCTAATCATAAGAGGTAAGAGGACAATGAATTTTTCAATTTCTTGGAGAATTTTTCTTGTATTTTCCCCACAATTAGGCATGTTGAATCTTTAATTTTCTTGTATCAAGAACATTAATTTCCTACTTTCAATTACAAGCATTCTTTACAAATTAATTCTTGAATTTGTTCTTAATTGATCAATTTGTATGCAAGATACATTTTCTTTAGAAAACTAAAGTGCAAGATTGATTTGATTATCTTTGTCTACAAAAAATCTAAAATTATTTATTGCTTGTAATCAAACATGTCAAATCTTGAAGATCAATTGTCTTAATGCTTAGATAAATCGCCTTGTTCTTGGAAAATTATGAATTTAATTCCAAATTTTATGTGCACAATTAAATTCAATTAAATCGTTGTTGCAATTTGTTTCTAAAAAGTATGAAAGATTACTTTAATTTCATTAAAAGAACAAAAACGGCACGACTTGTTGTTGCAAAAATATACAATAAAATGCTTCTTTTTTCTTAAATCTTAATCAAGCTTTAATCAAGCTTCTTATAAGAATCAAGCAAGTTGATCTTGCAAGAACCTTAGACCAAAAATCTCTTTTTAAAGCAAAAGTCATTCATATTTCTTTTAATTCGACAATAAGAATTGAATAACGTCCATTGCCCATTGTCTCGTTTTTCTCAAAGAATTTAATTTCTACCTTTTTTTTTTAGAATGAATTTGCATTTCAAATTTCCTTAATTCTTGATTACAAATTGATATCCTCTACATTTTCTTTTATGCTTTCCTTTTTTCGACTAACAACTTTTCTTTCAAGTTTTGATTTCAAGAAATTTTTTTGCGATCATTCTCTTGTGTTCGATACCCTTACTTACCACCGAGCTAAAGTAAAAAGTAACGGTAAATTTAAAAATACTTTTTGTCAAGGTAAATTTTGGTAAACATCATACCCTTAGCAAGTTTCATTTCATTTTTTAACATATTATTGCTTGATTCTAACAACCTTACCAATACAATTTTTCACAAATCTTACCAATACATTTTTTCACAACCTTAACAATACATTTTTTTCACACATATTATCTCTACCTCATCAATGAGCTCGGATAGAATATGACTGATAGACTCTATTATGTTTGCAATTTTTAAAAAAATGTGGTTACATACTTATTATTATCCTAAAATTGTTATCCATTATAATTAGTTCCAAATGGATAAAAAGTAGTATTTTAAAAACTTTTATTTTGGAAAATAGTTTAAATAATATAAATAGCAAATCGAACTTAAATATAACTAATTACTTATTTTTAGATTAAAAAAATACCATACTTAAATATTATAACATATTTTTTTAATATCATAACAACCTATTTATTGGTATTTAAAATACATTTTATTTAAAGAAAATAATATTTGATTGAACTAAAAATTTAGTTGTAATTGGAGATTTCCATGGAGGCGAATGTGAAAGTTCTTTGGTGCACTTCCAAAAAAATATTTACATGACCTATTGTACACCGTAATTAGTCTCTAACTTGGCCAGTGTTATGCAGTGATATTGTGGAGACTTCATGGAGAAGATTTGACATATTGTTTGAAGTAGACGTAATGGTATTCGATGGTACATCCTCATGGAATAAGTATAAAACTTCACCCAACTCTTACATATTGGATTGAATAATTGGGATTGTTATGACTACAAGGCATTCAATCTCAAACGAGGTGGTACACCTCTACATATTAATTACTTAAAGAAAACTAATTTGTAAACGGTTTAAGGTTAAATTATAAAATTGGTATCTTTAAAAAAAATTGAGGTTTTGTAAAAAATATAACAAACTCGGAAAAAGATTTATATGGAAAATACTAAAAATACCTCCACCAACATGCGATTAATCAGTCATATGTGCTCGTGTAATTTTTCTTCTAAACGATCACGATACCCGATCTTGTAGAAAATGATACATGATCGTATAGAAAATGATAAACGATCGTGTAGGTAGTATCAACATCAATCACACACGCTCGTGTAATTCTTCTTCTAAACAATTATAATACTCAATCGTGTAGGAAATGATACACAATCATATAGAAAATGATACACGATCGTGTAGTTCTTTTTAACGATAAAAAAATGTTTCGTGTAATTATTCTTCTAAACGATCATGATACACGATCATGTAGTTCTTTATAACAATGAAAAAAATGCTTTGTATAATTTTTCTTCTAAACGAGCATGATCCGCGATCATGTAGTAAATGATACACGATCGTGTAATTGTGTAGAAAATTATACATGATTGTGTAATTCTTTTTAACAATAGAAAAAATGCTTCAAATCTAAGCGATCATTTAGATCACATCAAAGTGATATTTAAACGATCTCGATATTCTGAAAGAGAAGCTGTGAGAAAGAAAGAGAAGATGAACAAAGAGAGAAAGAAAAAGAATATGAATATAAATAGAAGAAAGAAAATCTAGTAGAGGAGTTTGAAGAAACCTGGAAGAGAACGTAAATAAATCGCAAAGACAAAGAAGAAAAAGAAATGATGAACCATTCGCAATATCAAGAGTAAATCTGGTATTTATAATTTTTTTTACTAACTTACCCGTAAATATTTTTGTATTTTTGTTATATTTATGAAAATTTATAAAAAAAAAAATAGAATGTAATCCATTTTAAGATATTAAAAAAAATTAAAATTTCAAATAAAATCTCACAAATAATGTAATTATAAACCAAAGAATTAAATTCTAGAATTTTGGAAATGGTACTAAAACTTAAATAAATAAATGTGGGGGTGGGAAGAGAAAAAAAAAAAAAAAAAGAGGTAAATGATTGTTAAAAATTCAGTACTTTGAAACCTTTTCATAAAGAAGAAAAAAGGAAAAAAAAGGAAAACCTTCATCGAAGAGGTTTTAGGTGGTTCGGAAGCGAAACAGTTGACACAAAATTCCATTGTGGCCCGTTAGGGTTTGCTGATTTATTTACTCCCAACCCAT
>JBBPDI010089473.1:0-12330 GCA_037974545.1 Cucumis variabilis
AACTAGAATCTAAGCTTATTTTCTCGTAACCATGGAAGAAATAAACTTATAATTGATCCTAATTAAATACATGAGAAAGGTAAGATATAAAGAAATTATAAGCCAAAGGAAGAAAGTGGAAAAGATGATGGAAATGCATGGAAAGATCCTCACAAGCACTTTGCTTGAAGTGCTCCTTCGAACCACCATAAGTGCCAAAACTTGAGCTAAGGGACTCCTAGCTCCCAATATTCTTCCTCTAGACTCTTTATGGTGAAGGAAGGCTAAAATTATGAACCCTTAACCTTAGGGTGAAGATTTCTTTGTATAAAAATTGTTAGCGTGTCCCAGTGTTTAATACCTTATGGAAGCGAAGGCGATGTCTAAAAATTTTGGAGCGATGTAACACTTCACCTTAATTTAGATCTTTGGAAAATGCACAAGCAGGTGCTAGATGAGCGCCGCAATGCCTGCCTCCAATTACATGAGTAAGCTCCATGTTATTCCCTTTGCTTGCTAACTTCTCTGTTTAAAACCGAAAGCATCCTAAGTCGTCTGGAAGTGTTCTTTGCTCATTTACCTGTCATTGTACCAAGATAAACCATTAAATACAAATAAATAGTATGATCTAGGTAGAGAAAGATATGACTATTAATGAGTTATCATAAGCGATCTAATGAATGTACGATTAGAAGTTTCAATGACATAAAATTAATTAATTAAACTCTTTTAATTAAATTAATCAATATGCATTAACTAGCGGTCACTCCATTAAACACCAATAGCTAAACTATTCGCACTATATATAGATATAAGTCCATGGGTATAACCAGTCAACACTGAGTTAATTATTCACAATTGCTTATAACTACAACTGAATCAAATTACTATTTTACTTTTGTAGTAACATCTAACTACTTAAATACCATTGATTTCTCTAATAAACAAATAACATATAGTCCAACTATAATTTAACACCTCTCGGGTTAGTGAGAGGTTGAGGCTTCATTGTTCAAGACCTGAAGTGAACTATTAAAGGAGCAATCATCTACTATCCCAAGGAATGTAAATGGGATAGTAGATGAGTAAATTCCATCTTTTGTAGATGTGTTTCTAGCTTCTTACTCTGAAAAATTGTCAAAATGGTAAGCTTGTTGGGTCAAGTATCAAGGCCACTCTCACCCATATAGATTAAAGGACGATTGTCATCATAAACAGGAGTTCAACATACTTAGGATTAAGGTTAAGTCTCGAGGCCATCGTAGTGAAATATTATTGGAGACCTTTTAGGTTATAAATTGAACACAAACCAATTGTATGTCAACTACATACTATACAAGTAACATCATATAACTTTGGATCTTAGTTTATTAGATTAAATTAGTATTGTCTAAATGTCAAATAAAATACTCCTTATTTTATTAGATAAATAATTTGTGTTATCAAACTACAAACTACAATATATACACGATTTAGGACACCAATTACAATAAGAGTGGGTTTTCGAATCAATATGTCTATCATTTTGGAGACTTGTCCAAGTAGGGAGCTGAGAACATAAACTTCACAAAATGGAATTAATTCCTTCCCTCCTTCAAAGAAAGTATAGGAGTAATTCCTATTTAGCGTTGATTCTATGTCTACCCACCCTCTCACTAGTCTGAGAAAGATTTCACTTATGGTACGACCATAAATAAATTGTTCATTAGAGGAATCAACGATACTTAAGAAGTAAGAGGTAATTACACAGGTAAAACAATAATTAAACCTAGTGTAATTACAGACTACTTGTGAAAGATCAATGTACTCTAATAGTTAAATCCATGCACACATAAATATCTTATATTGAAAATAGTTCAGTTATGGATCTTTAATGAAGTGGTCCATAGTTAATGAATGTTCATTAACATAATTAATGAGTTTAATTAGTTGATGTCGAATCATTGAAACTTCTAATTTGTAGGTTCATTAGGTCCTCTACCTAACTTACAATGGGTAAACAATGATTATTAGTTTTGAAAGAATTTGAATTGCTCAAATTAATCCAGGAAACTTACATTAATTATATATAATACAAGTGATAAATTAATTTTAAATGAAATTAAAATTAAAAAATACAAAAAAAATTATTGTATTTGAATAAGATTCAAATGTTAAATAATATGATTTAGATTCATATTAAAACTCTATGTTAAGAGTTAATGTGAATAAGATTCATATTAAAACTATAAGTTAAAAATTAATATGAATGAAATTCATATGAAAACCATAGGTTATGAGAGACATATGCATTTGATTATCATTTAAATGAACATTAAATTAAATATGAAATATTTAATCAAAAATAAATAAATAATTAAGTATTAGGATAATTTGCATAAAAGAACCCTTAAGACTTGCAAAGACTTGGTAAAAGAAAGAGAAAATGGGTTAGTAGAAAAATGAAAGGAAATTTCTTGGAAAGATTGGTTAAAAGATAAGGTGGAATTGTTAAAAATAGAAAATTTGAAAAAATATTTACAACATATAATAAAATTTTAGATTCTATCAAAAATAAACATTTATAGACATTGATATGCTTCTATCAGTGGAATTGATGGACAATGATAGATGTCTAGCTATCAGTTTCTATCATTGATAGAATCTAATAGTTTCATATAGCTTGTAAATATTTTAATTTATTTTGCTATTTTTAAAAATTCCTCAAAGGTAAGTGATAAGGTATATGTGTCATTAAAAGCTACGGTAGAAATAAAGAACGAAGTTTTGGCTAAGTGTGAGAGTAGTGTGGAGAAGAGCTAGGCGGCCAAGTGAGCCAAGAAAGCCTTTAAAGAAAGTATTGGACAACTAAAGTTACTTGTGTGTATGTGTGACCGAGAGGATTGCCAAGAACCTCTAAGTGCTAGGTTAAATGAGGAATACTTCGTAGGTGGCTAAAGATGGTAAAAGAACCTCTAAGGATTAGGCGTTTTGAATTTGTTGGTTGCTAGACGGTCAAATAAAAGAAAACCTCTAAGGACTTGACAAGGGGCCAAGCATAAAGGATGACATGCTAGACAAGATGGGTATGTCATGGGTGGCCATTGGAGCTAGGCGAGGTGACTTATCATTGATAGGCCATATGTTATTAGGCAAAAAGGCTTGTTAGGCGTAATGCACCAACGAGCTATACAAGGATGGGCCTTGTGGCCTTTGTTGTGAGGTTAGATGTGGGTAGAGTGAGGTTTTATGTGTGGAACTAATGGATGAGCGAATTGATGAAGGTGTAGAGTTTAATGCAAGTTGGTGTGATGGAATCTAAGTTCCTTTAGCATGCACCATGTATTTTTGTGGCAAGTAGAAGGTCTCATGGTGTAGCATCATGTTGGCATGCAAAGTGCTTTGTAAAAAGGCAACTTCAGACATTGAGTGAGAGAAAACCACTTGTGTGTTTTGTCTCAAATCACTTGCAACACCTTTTTCATCTGTCTAATATGATAAGGAAGGCCTTCAGACAAAAACTAGGCCAGGAGACATAGATTTGAGTTTAAGAAAGAAGAAAAGGTAATTTTTGGAGAGATTTTAAGTAGCTTTGAAGTCCAGAGGGCTATAGAATGCAATGCTTAGAGTTTGAAGTTGAAAGTATGAGGTAAGAAAGTTAAGAATATTCTAAGTAAGTTTATAGAAGAAAGTTTTCCATTTTGATGTCTGGATTAACGGTTATAAGCTTTGAAAGTTGAATGAAGTTTATGAAATTTTTTACAGTTTCTGGACAAGCTCAAGGTGGTCGAGCATTGGTCTAAAGTTGGGACTTATTGGTTTTGTATTTGTATAATGCAATCGTAATATGTCACGAAGCAGGTTCATTGCTCATAAGATGCTTACCATATCTTTCTGTATTGTGTGCTTAATTCTATGTGATAGGTCATGGATCATGATCATAGCATGCAAAATGCTCACTATGTACCTCTTCATCGCGTAATAGCTAAGTCATCATTGAGAATAATTTTTCCTATTGCTTACCCAAGTGCAAGCGAAATAGTAGGTTTATTTGGGTGATTCAGGGTCAAACACAGGAAATTAATTTCATATATTAGTTCTAGGGTCTACTTTTCGTTTAGGCATTATGGCGATTGAGTTAAAAGAATAATAAAATGAACTAAAGCTACTTACTTATACCTAGAGACTAATGCCCAGGAGAATAAATTATGACAAGATGGAAGATTGAGCGAACTAACTTGCGTAAGGAAGGTGGTGAAGGAAGGTCTCATGCTATCAGGCGAATAAGCTATATAACTACCTCGATGAGATATAACTTACCAAGCTATCTTATGATTATTCCCCAAACGAGTTCCCATCGTGTAGCCTTTACATGAGTTGTCTGCTGTGATTCACTAGCTTCTTCCTTTCCACCTATCTTGTGTTAAGACATGGAAATTGCGTAAGACATACATAATACCTACGTAAGATGTATTTTTAAATACTTATGTATTTACAACACGAGTTATGCGTTCTAATCATCTTCTTATGCATTTTGACCTCATTATTCTAATAAAAGAGGTTATAATAACAGATATATCAACATATTATCAAGCATTGCAGTGTGAAGGTTCTTGTTAGCGTGCAACATCAAGGTAGAAAAGGTTATTCTGGGCATTTTGGGCTGCATGACATGATCACGACATATCGAGTGACATGGTTGTTCTTAGACTATGTGCATGGCCATGCGTACAAGGAGGTTAGTGTGCACAAAGAGAGCATTGCATAATGCTAGGCAACAAGTCCCACACGGCATGTGTGCACGGATAGGCACACGACCAGGTATTCTGATGCCCTGTGCACAAGCGAGTGTTGTGCCCATGCTGTGTGGCTAGCAGTGTAATGGCTTGAATTTTGGGTTGTTTTGATATTTTTGAAAAATTTGAGCCGAACTTATTTTAAAGACTTGAGATTATAAGAGAAGTCATATAACTCAAGAATTCAATAGAAATGTATTTGAGGATTCAAAGGTATGAAAAATCCTTTTAGTTTGAAAACATTTTAAGAAGAACTAGTCATAGTCATAGTCAATTCAATAGAACCTCCTTACATTTCCTTGAAATGCCTTGCTGGATTCAAGTTAGTAGTGAATCTTTGAAAATCTTGAAATTCTCTTAATTCTTTCTAAAGTGAATACAAGGTAAAAACAGGTTAAAAAATGGTCGGACTTCATTTATTTATAAGTTTCTTCAGTGAGACTTTCTACATTGAAATGATTACTTCTGACTTACGGTGAGACTTAGCTAATGCTAAAACACCACGTGTCACTATCATTTTCTTATCCTAATTTCAATTCGGCTGGAAGGTCAAATCCATCATTGGCTTTCTTACACAAAGAATATGTCATTACTTGTATAGCTCCTTTAAGTTTCATTGTATAGCTCACTCTCGCCGTTGGAAATCTTATCGCGTAGTTTAGAACGCGAGTGTCGTAAGGGTAATGAGCCTTGGGACTACAATTCATCAGGTATACTTGTTATATGTTTAAGGACGGGGGAGTGGTAAAAACTGTGACCTACGTCCATCTCTTAATGATAAGGTGTTTGGCCTGCTAGTACGCCATTTGACGAAGGGGTGATTTGATTGCCAGACCATCTTTGACAATGAGGTGTTAGTACTGTCTTGTTTCCATGCTATGGACGAGTTGTGAATTCATGATTCAAGAAAGATTTATAATATTATCAAATGCCTGGAGTGTAAAGTATCATGTTTATGAAATGAATTCCAACTGTTTGAATGTTTTCATATGAAATGGTTTTATGTTAAACTAGTTATGAGAAACATGTCTTATAAAATCGTTAATCATTATGTCTTTCCTCTTAATCTTTCAAATGATGTCTCTCTTAGGTACAGATTGTGCATCCTCTATTGCTAAACTTATTGCTGCTAGGACAATGAGTTTTAAATGTCTGTTAAGAATATTTTAGAGTTAGTATTGACTATGTAAGTTAAGTTCAGAGAGAGCATGTTTACTGTTAGTGTAATACTCGTATCTTCTATCCCATTATTTTCTAGAAGTTAAGAAGTTAAGCTTTTAAATTGTCCAAGAATCTTGGGTTAAAGCAAGAATCTCGGGACAAAAAAATGTCAAACTATGTCCTGTTCGGTAGAGAGAAAAGGCAGAGAAGAGAGAGAAGTAAAAATCTTGGGCTAGGCTTAAGAAATCTCATATGAGATGAAAAACAAAGAATAAATCTCGGTGTTAAGGCAGAAGCATCTTGGTGCTGAACTACCGGGTTAAAATAATAGAAAGGTTTTAGAGATAGGTCTCGAGCTATCACGAGGTCGTGTTTGGCCAAGATTGGAAGCTAAAAAGGAAATTTTAAGGCTCTCGAGTAGGTCAAGCCAAGAAAAGTAAATATCTTGAAGGATCTTGGGCCAATCTCGATCGAGATCATTAAAAGGATGCATGACAGATAGATATATAAAAAGTTCTTTTACACGAGGTTAGCATTTTTCAGACACAAGAGATATTTTAAATACAAAAAACCCTAATTTCTCTCATTTCTCACCATTTTCACTGCAAGAGCAATTAGAGAGAAATTAAATTTTCTTGCAAGAGTGGATTCAAGATAAGAGCGTTGTTTCGCGTCAAGTTTCAGTTAGGTGTTCGGGCAAGAGACATCCAAGAGGACAAGGGTGTTGGCGAGTTTGAGCAAAAGAGGAAGAGTAAAGCTTGAGGTTATATCCAAGTAAGTTTAAGTTTTTGCTTCCTTGTTTAAGAAGTTTAAGATCAAGTTTGCTAAGTTAGGACTTGTTATTTTAGACCCTAGATCTATTGGGAGCTCGTGTTGAGCTAGGGTTGTAGCTTGAAGAATTGATCTTGAGCAAACTAAGACCACCTTAAAGAGTTCAAAGAAAATCAAGGCTAGTAAGAAAGAGTTTTCTTGAGTAGAAAAGGAGAAATGTAAGAAATTGAAGAAGCTTTCTTAAGTAAGAGCCCAAGATATATTTGACGTTTCTTGTTATTTTCAGGGCAAGAGGAAATAGCGTAAAACTATAAAGTAAGAATCTAACCACAAGTTGTGAGTAACTAAAAAGAATTTAAAATAAATTTCTAAGATTGATTTAAGAATTTTTTTAAGGCATGCTTTGAGTTTAAGCATGTGAATATGCTAGATTTATGAAGCTATTTACAAAGCATTAGTTTAAAGTTTAGAAATGAGTTATGAGAAAGCATGATTCAATTTGAGAAATTTTCTTAAAACATGAGATTTATGAGAATATGTTTTGAATGCTAAGTTTATGCAAATATTTGAGCAAAGAGATTATTTAAAGCAAGACTAGATTTGAGACTTGCTTAATGCAAGAATTTTTTTTTCATAAGTATGCTAACTTAAGTAAGTTAAACTTTTAACATGAGATTTCTGAATATGCTTAAGTTTTTACCGAGATGTTTTGATCTTGTAGCAACCTTATGAGGGAGATTGTCCTTTGCACAAAGGTCTGTGATGAGGGTATCTAGTAGATGCCTGAAGTTTCCATCATATAGACTAGGTAAGAGATGAGGGTCTCTACGGATGCCTAGATTTTCCATCTCATGATAGTTATAACGAGATAGGATACTACTGGAGCCTAGAGTTTTGTCTCGTAGGTACTGTATCGAGGGTTAGAACTTCCATAGCTAGAGTTTCATCTCGTAGATACAAAGAGTTATGGTATTGCAAGAAAGAAAGAAAAGAGAAAGTTAAAAGTTAAGTTGGGAAAGAAAATTGCTTTGCTAAGTTTATGTTTAGTTTGATCAAAGTTTTCATCATCATGTTTTGTTTTAAAACTTGTCACTCACGGGACTTTATAGCTCATCCTTTCAATATTTAATTCCCTTATAGGTAGCGATCGTGGTTCTAACGCTTGTTAAAGCTTTGCCTACTCTGCTAGAAGTTTGACTAGGTTTTGTACGCCTTATTCCATGCATGCATGATGATTTGTAAGTAAGCTAATAGAAGACTTAATTGTCGTTGTCTATAATAGAATAGTATAAGGGTTTGGATTTGTTAAGTTTTGTTTTGTGTTTCTCTAGTTGGAACTCAGAATATAGTTTTGCCTATATAAGATTGTTGATCAGGTTGTTCAAATGTTGGGTAAACCCTATTAGTTTCAAGTATAGACTTTTCTTCTGCATTTTGTGTTTAAAGTCATAAAAGATGTAGATAAGAGTTATACGTTAAGCAGGGTTGACATGCATTGTTAGAAGAAGAATGATGTCGGTTGACTTCATGCCACATCCCTAGCCTAGTGAAGACCTGCTTTGAGATGGAGTGTGACAACTTGGTATCGGAGCATTGATGATCTACAAGGGGACTAGAAAAAGTGTGGTTAGGGTAGTTAAGTCTAAGGAAAAATTGTGTGCAATAAGTTAAAATTACATTAGTTTATGGGTAACTAAGTAAGAGTTAAATATAAGTAGAACTAGAAGAGTAGAGTTATACTATAAGTCTTAGGTAAAACCTAAAGGGGGTTAAGTTAAACTTAAGGAAGTCTAGGGAATGAGCTAAGAGTAAGAAGTAAGTTAGGATAAAGTTAAACTTATAGCTTGATATGTTATAGGAGTTATGCCTTTGCATACTAGCAGACGACGTAGGTAAGAGGAGGGTGGAACTTAGATCCTACCTAGTGTCAGTTTGAAGGGAAAACTAGCATCCATAGGGCTCAAGTTGAGCCAGAAGGAGATCAATTTACAAAATTGTCCTGTCAGTTGTTTTAGTATGTGGATTTACTGCTTAGTGACCTAGAGAAGAAATTTGGCATAGAGTGGCTTATGTAGAGCCCATTTAACCCATAGGGACTCGCCTTGAACGAGGCGAGGAATGGAGGTGGCAGTAGGAAGGTTTTTTTTCCTATTGACAACTTGGGGTCGAGGATGTAAAATACATTCTCCGATCTCGACCTTGTTCCACCCCAAAAGAAAAAAAATATAATTATATATATGTATGTTTACATAAAGGGAGATTGCACCAAATGACAAAAAAACTTAGAAAAAAACAGCCTATAACACCTCTTTTCTGCATATTGCAAATATGATAGACTAGTAACTAATGATATTAGACGGCTATCAGAGGGTTATCTGTTTTTACATTTGTTACTTTTGCAATTAAGAAAATGTAGTGACATGAGCCCTAGTATCATAAATGTTTTTGGTATTTTTGCAAACGCCCCTTTCATAAATATAACAAAACACCAAAATATTTATTGCTCGTGTAACAAAATCAAAAAATCCAGCAATTCAATAAAATACTTTCATAAATTCAAGATTTGCACTTGATATTGAGGACGATTCGTCATTTCTCTTTCTTCTTCTTCTTCTTTGAGATTTATTTATCTTCTCTTCCAAATTTCTTCGACTTCTCTTCCGAATTTTCTTTCTGTTATTTTTATTCATCTTCTTTTTCTTTCTTTCTTTCTTTTTTTTCTTTATCTTTTTTTCTTTCTTTCTTCCAGCTCCTCTATCAGAATATCAAGATCATTTAAATATTACTTTGATATGGTCTAAACGATCGCTTATGAAGTCAATACGATTGTTTAAATTTGAAGCATTTTTTCCATCCTTTAAAAGGAACTACACGATCATGTGGATATGATCTAAATGATCACTTACCTAGTCAACACGATCGTTTACCATGGTCAACATGATCGTTTAGATTTGAAGCCATTTTCTCATTGTTTAAAAAGAATTACATGATCGTGTGGATATGATCTAAAAGATCGTTTACCTAGTCAACATGATTGTTTCACATAATCAAATGATCATTTAGATTTGAAGCCATTTTCTCATTGTTTAAAAAGAATAACACGATCGTGTGGATATGATCGAAACGTTCACTTATCTAGTCAACATAATCATTTAGATTTGAAGTCCTTTTTTTATCGTTTAAAAAGAACTACACGATTGTGTGGATATGATGTAAATGATTGGGTACCATAGTCAACTCGGTTGTTTAGTGTTGTCAACAAGATCATTCATATTTGAAGCTTTTTCCCATCGTTAAAAAGAACTACACGACCATGTTGATACGACCTACATGTTCTATATCATTTCTTACACGAGCAATATCTTCAGTATTTTTATTTTTTATGTAAAAGTAGACTTTAATACGAACCCAATGACACAAAAATCACCTAAACCGGAGTTCAAACGAACAAAAAAGGACAAATTAAACATAAGGGGGGTATTTTGGTTAAAATTGAAGAAGATTGACACGTGTCACTCCCTTAATCCAAATTTCTTAAGGCAAAAAAAAAGTCATTTTGTCTTATCCACGTGCGCATTCCTTAGATCACGAGTTCGAGTCTCCTTTCACATACACATTAATCATCTCATTTGAGCCTTCAACCCGTGTCTTCCCATCTCAGCCTATCTCCATGCGACACGTGGCACAATCTCCTCTTGCACGCCCCTTAGCCATCTGAGTTTGAATCCCAGCCAACACAATTTTACTTTTTTCCTTCAATTTTCAATGGCAAATTCATAATTATTTTCTAAATTTCCAAATTTTTTTCATTTTTTCGTATTTTTAAGTGGGGATGAGCTTGAAAGTGTAATTTTGGGTCCATTTGCTATAATTCCCCAATTTTTTCCTATAAATACCCATAATAACTCCTGGTTTCATATAAAATTTAATTTAACTCACTATTCCTTCCAAAATCACTTCAAATTTCTCCCAAATTCCAAATTCTTTACCCTCATTCTGTAATTTTTGGATCTTCAACAAATTTTCCAGAATTATTAAAGATGCAAGGTTAATTTCTTGAGGTAATTTGGACATAGGTGATTCTAATCTTTGAGAATTTTATTAGTTTGATTTTTTATTGTGATTAGGGTTCGATTCTTCTCTAATCTTGATGTAATTTTTGTTGAAATCATCAATCATTTGTATCAAAAATTAGATCTTTGATTCAATTTCATTAATTCTTGTAATTTTAATTATTGATCTTTGATTTTTTAATTGAATCTTTGTAAGCAATTTACCTTAAGTATATCAATTAGTGCAAGATTAATTGAATTACTTGTTTCTACATAAAAATTGTCTTGATTCTTGATTGTATCTCTCCCATTCTGAAAATTTTTTAATGTCTTATGAATTTCAATTGTTCTTGAGTCAATTCTTGGAAATTAAATACATTCTGTTTTAGTGCACAAATTAATTACCATTTAACTCCTTGGTTGCAATATTATGAATGATCCTGTAATCTTCTTTAAAGAAGAATTAGGGGTTTAGTTAAGACTGCAAGAATTAAACTAATCTTCCATGAAATTCATTTATTTTCTTGAATTTTAATTCAAAATTCCCCCAAGATCAAGCAATTTGATCTTGTGAGAAATCTTGAATAAAAAATCCCTTCTTAATTAAGCATGATTCAACTTCCTTTACTTTCTTTGATTCAATGATAAGATTAGATCAATCCTAAGCCCATTCCTCACTTCTCTTCTTGGAATTCAATTTTTAATATCTCTTTTTGTGAATTGTATTGCAAACTAAATTTCCCTTCTCATTCTCTCTTATAATTTCCCCAATTTTTTTTCAATGCTTTTCTTTTCTTTTTGTTACTAATCTCATTCTTTTCAAGCATTACATTAAAGAAAATATCTATCCTACACTCTCTTGGGTTCGATACCCGTGCTTGCACCTATCTACGGTACAAGTCAAGGGTAAACTACAAATAATTTTTTGTCAAGGCTGTTTAGGTAAGTATCTTTCGCAACCACTTTAATTTTCGAACATAAATGCATTGATAACGACCTTGCCTATATACTTTGCATAATTCTTTACCTTTTGCCTATCAATTTCGATCTTTTCAATATATATAATTAAATATTAAATACAAACTTTAAGATTTGACAATGATAAAAATTGAATGGAGTCAAGTATCTTGTTTTGTATGAAATTACAAAAAATGTCTAGTTGTACTATTACCACTGTTGCTTCTGAACCTGCATTTAGTATTGGTGGTAGACATGTAGGTCCATATTGTTCTCAAATTCATGAAAACTTATTGGAAGGTTTGATGGGTACTCAAGATTGGCTATAGGCTGAAGGTATGAGTAGAGATGTCCACGGGGCAAGGTGGGGCGGGGCGGGGTCGGGGATGTCACTCCCCGTCCCCACCCCCGCCCCCTATTCCATTCCCCATGGGGAACAGGGCAGGGATTCCCCGTGGGGAAAAATTCCCCGTTTTATTTTTTAAAATTTTTTTATCTCATTTTTAATTCCACATCTACTATGTATAGTTCTTTTTAAAGTTTATTTGTCATTCCACGAGTATATAGATTTTCAATGTTTTATTTTTAATAGAATATTATGAATTTTCTTATTGAATACAATTAAAATGTCAATT
>JBBPDI010089483.1:0-12328 GCA_037974545.1 Cucumis variabilis
TGTAACGGAGGGCTTCCTCGCAAGAAGCTTGATAGTCAGGGGTGACACAGCTTCTTTGCCTTTCTTCTTTCTTTTCCATACGTTAGGGTCGTTCGAGCAAAAAAGCGAGTTGCGTACTAGGTGAAGCTTAGTCGACCTTTCAATCTCGCAAGTAGCTAGGTGCTTGCACGCTTTAAGGGCATAAGAAGGTATTGCACAAAGAAATAAGCCCTTGTTAAAGGTCAGATTTGAACTCATTCATTCCACTATAAAGGAGTCAATGAACAAGGCGCAAAGAATATTGCGTCTTTCTCAATATTCAAATCACGCATATTTCATTGTGCCTCCAAAGTTAAATTCTCTAATGGATAGTCATCTGCACCCTTGTTTTTTTTTGCGCCTTGTTTTTCTTCTTTGGGCCTTCGTAGCTTAATATGGGGAATCAATATATAAAGAATCTCGCAATATGCTTTGCGTCGAAAGAGGTTCAAAGAATATTTCAGACTCCCACGGGGCAGAGAGGCGCAAAAGAATATTATGCTCGCCAACGATAGGAAATAGAGGAAGAGGCGTGATAAGAGAAGGGCTCGTTTTATGTGGACAGAGGAGAGGACGAGGCTCCATAAGACAGGGATATTGTGCTAGGCGCAAAGCATATTGCATAAGAAAGGGCCAAAAACAAATATCCAGGTGACCTTTTTTATCCGTCCTTTTTAGAGTCCTTCAGACGTCCTTAGTCCTATTCAACTTGACATTCTTTATTTAGGATTTCTCTTAAGAATATCCCTGTCTTATGGTGCCTCGCAATATTCTTTGCTTTCCGTAATATTCTTTGCGCCTTCTTTTTGTTCTTCGCGCCTTCGGACCAAGGCATCCTTAATCTTGTCTCTTTCTAACCTAGACCTCACTAGTCGTTGACTGATGTAGTGGTTTTTTCTATTATTTGCAATGGGAACAGGCCTTTACTTATTCGATTTCTTGAGTAGGCTTGCCTTACTTGTCTGCCATAAGAAGCTAGCAAAAGGGGCTAGAGACATTAAACCTGGCTTGGCTTCGCTATCGCTCATGACTTTTATTCTAGTCCTAGTCTTGTAGTCGACCTGGAATGCCTTTGTAGTCTTTCGAATGCTAATGCCTTCAATTCTGATTCCTTCATTAATTTTCTTTTAGTTGCGGTAGCTCCCGTGCCAGCAAGATAGAGGCGACGAAGCCAAAGCAATACTAAACAAGCAGCCTCCCTAAGGAGACTTGAGGTCAAGCCTTAATGTCCTTATTTCAAACTAAAGTGCTAACGAGCAAGAAAAGGCCCCTTTCTATATCTTCTGATAGGCGTCGACACCCTTTACTAAACTAATATTCTTAGAATATCTCACCCCTCTAAACTAAGTCTCACCTTTCTTGCACTTGTACTCCTTCTCCTTGGCATTGGAAGTCTAGTCAATATTCTTTGAACCTCTCTCTCTCCCAAGAAACTAATAAGAGGCTAAAGAAGGAAAGCCTATCCTTTGGACATCTCCTACTACTATCAAGTTAGAAATAGAAAGCCTAGCCAATCGGAAGATATAGGAAGGGGGCTTTCTTCCTTTAGTTTTGGAGAAGGCGAAGAAGTCAAAACTACTTAATTAGAAAGTATCCCCAGTGAATAAGGAATAAGACTCCAAAGAAGGAGTCCGACGCCTCAATGAACAAGGTATAGGTTTCCTTTAAGCCCTTCCTTGTAGTAGGTTCTAGTAAAAGAAAGCCTATCTTTCATACTCTTTCAGGCTCTTCTTCTCTCGTTCGTTCTATTAGGTCGATCTCTTTTTCTCAACTTTTAGAACTCTGTTTCCTTGCTTTGCACCTCTTTCTCACATTATAAGAGGCTTTCTCACTATACAAAGTAAGGGTTCGACAGTGAATTTCTTCCATTCTATCATTTATTTGATAGGGCTCCATTTTGATAGGTTTTCGGTCTTCATCAAGATAGGTCAGGGGGATGCACCTTATCCTCTTCTTTTAGCTGCCTCTGCCTGGCTTGAAAGTTATCTTCTGGCGACTAACTTCTACCCCTTGGACTTGGAAGCAAGTAGAGGAAGATTGAAGTCAATCAATGAATGAAAAGAAAGCGCTTACGAATAGAAAGGGAGGACAGGTTGGTTCAAGGACTCGTTGGTCAAAGGAAAGGGGAGGTCCTGATGTCGGGATGGAGCCATATAAGGCGAGAGTCTCACGTACGGTTCCTTTGAGAAGGGTGTGATACCACCACCTATCAGGCGCACGAGCGGTCCACGGAGCTGCATCCCTACTCACCTGGTCCATGCACATCGCTCTCTCTAGGAGGTTGGCCGCCTATCCTAGATCTTTCCATTTTCAAGAAGATCCCAGGCTCGATCTGGTTTAGTATTAAGGTGATTCTCTTTCTCTTTTTATATATATGGGTCCGTGCAACATTTCCATGATATCATTATGATCAATTAATGGGACTTGGCCAAAAAGTGTTCTTGCCTCTATCATTGCTCGGGTAGTCTTAGTTTCTAGTCTTTTAGTTACCTTTCAATGGCTCCCTTAATTATGTGCAAGGAATTTCCCTCGCCAAGTAATGGGAAGCGGACTACTCCCCAAAAATGCTCGTTCCTTTGTCGTTGGGGCCTAAAATCTTCCTTGCTTGCAGAGACTTGACTTGTAGTCTTATAAGATTGGCTCAAAGACCAGAAAGAGACCGCAACTAATTCAGGAAGAATAAGTGCATAAAGCTAACCCCTAACCATATTCTAGGACTAGTATATATTATATAACAAGAGAAAGCAGACCACTTCTTCAAGGCCTTTTTATGATGGGCGTTTACTCTACCTGAAAAGGAAAGGTAGAATTACAAGAAGCAAGAGTGAACTATCAAGAATAAAACATCTCATTCAGAGCTTTCCCTAAAGAAGAAAGACCACCTATTTACTCAAGAGGTAGTGGAGGCCAACTAGCAATTCTAGAAAATGCAAACTTTACAAGTAAGCATTAAAATGATCTTGGGTTACTTGCTTAAAATCTGACTAAGAAAGCGAACCCTTTTTCATTTGAGTTTCTAGTTGGCATTCTCAAGAAAAAAATAGAAAAAACCCTTTTTCATCCGACTGTCGCGAAGGCGCTTACAAAAAGAAAAAAATCCTCATGCGCGGAGAGGAATGAAAGAATCTCAAAAAGAAAGAATCTCATCTTGAACTTTAATTTGAGGCTCTCGCAATATTCTTTGCACCTCTAAATTTCATGCGCTTCTCTTCTCTTAAATTCTTTGAGCCTTCAGACAAAGGTCCAGGTCCGCAGGGTTTACCCGGAGAACTATCAAGGGTCCTGCTGATTCATCTGGAGTCTGGAGGATATATCCGTAGGATATTTTGTAAAGGATTAGGAGTAGGGCTATCCGCAAAGGGAGAAGTAGGACTATCCATTAAAAAGAAAGGTCCAGGGTCTGCAGGATTCATCCTTCGAACTATCAAGGGTCCTGCTAGCTCTATAACGGTCCTGGTTCAGAAGATGAATCTGTAGTTCGAAGGATTTATCCGGAGGACCTTCTGCAAAGGGGGGAGTAGTCCAGAGGATTTATCCGTAGGACCATCCATTATTTTGGATTAGTAGTAGGACCTTCCGTAAAGAACCAAAGTAGGACTTTCCGTAATTATCTGAACTTTGCTTGCAATATTCTTTGCACCTTCGGACTATCCATGTTGGCTCTTACTTTTTAAATCACCTAGTAAAGGAAAAGGGCAATTCACCTTAACCTTAACAACAGCAAGAAGAGGGAAGAGTCCTACAACTTCAGTCCCATTCACTCTAGACACTACTGACTTACAAGGATTAGTTGATGATTTCAGGGCAACAAGCCAAGCATTAGGCTGAGAGGCGAATACAGTTTTCCCTGTGGATTAGACTAGCATGACCTCAGGGATGAATGAACTACTGACGGATAGTATGAAAGGTTTGACCCTCTGTGAACCCTTATCCGATAAGGGAAGGAGGCTAGACTAGGTAAATTAAATACCAGCTGGTTTATCATGAAATAAGATAAAGGCTGCACATGAAAAGAAAGAGTGCCAATTGGTTAAGAAGCACGAGTCGAAGGGTGAATCCTTTAACTTAATAGAATATCCCTGTTCGAGTTCGTATTCAAGTTAAGTAGATTTTTCGATTGAGAAAAGACTAAAATCAAAGCTCCAGATGAGTTGAATTGAGTTGTTAGCTATGAGTAAGAAGTTCGAGTTGTTGAGTTTCTTCACTCTCCAACATTCACAAGAGATGTTCCGTAGGTGAATTCTTTGGCTAGGGCAGTTTGAAAAGAAAGAAAAAGATGGAGAAGCTGGATCAGCAACATAAGGAGGAGAAGCTATAAAAGGAGAAAAAGAAGTGAGATTCGTTCTCGTCTCTCCCGAAGGATTCGAATCTTAAAGCTTGCTTCCAGAAAGAAGATAGGCCAAATATAAAGTACTCATAGCCAGTCTTCAAGCAAAAAGAAAGGAGGATGCCAAATTCAAGATTCAATAGAAAGAAAAAGACTATGAACATTCTAATGGCGCAACAGGCGTAAAGATCGTGGCCTACTACGCGGTGCAGATTAGGTTAATTATGGAAAGTCCTCATTTGGTTCTTTATGGATGATCCTACAGATAAATCCTTTGGACTACGAAGGTTAATTATGGAAAGTCCTACTTTGCTTTATTACTGAAAGTCTTACTTCAGTTCAAACTAATTGATGGTCCTACGGATAAATACTCCGGACTACTCCCCCCTTTGCGGAAGGTCCTTCAGATAAATCCTCCGAACTACAGATGAATCTTTTGGACCAAGACCGTTATAGAGCTAGTAGGACCCTTGATAGTTCTACGGATGAATCATACGGACCCTGGACCTTTGATAGTCGAATCCTCCGACCCTGGACCTTTTCTTATCTTAATGGATAGTCCTACTTTGGTTAATTACAAAAAGTCCTACTTCTTGAAATTATGGAAGGTCCTCTTTTGGTTCTTTATGGATAGTCCTACTCCGCTTTTTTACGGATGGTCCTACGAAAAAATCACCAGGACCGTTATAGAGCCAGCAGGACCAACTTTTCATTACTACAGGTCCTACTCTTAATCCAAACTAATGGATGGTCCTACTCCTAATCCTTTGCGAAATGTCCTACGAATATATCACCAGGACCCTTGATAGTCGCATCATGTGGACTCCAGACTACTCGGGTTCTTTACTGATGGTCCTACGTATAAATCATCAGGACCTTTGATAGTCAAATCCTGCGAAACCTGGACCCTTGATAGTTCTACTTCCCCCTTTGCGGAAGGTTCTCTTTCTATATGGATGGTCCTCTGGGTAAACCCTGCATACTTCAGACTACAGATTCATCTTTTAGACCAGGATCGTTATAGAGCCAGTAGGACCCTTGATAGTTCTATAGATTCATCTTTTGGACTGTGGAACCTGGACCAACTTTTCATTATAGAAGGTCCTACGAATAAATCCTCTAGACTACGAATAAAAATCCTTCGGACTTTGGACCCTGGACCTTTGTTTGAATCCTGCAGACTCCGGATGGGAAATTTTGTTCATCATATTTTTTTTGAGCTCTGAGAAATCCAATTTTGGCCTGCGGTAATGTAATGAGGATTGAATCTCCACAATTCTTTTTTTCTATGAAAGCAGGTAGGAATATCCTTCTTTTTAGGGCTAGCTGAACGTTTGAGTTCAAAGGCTTATTCCATGGGATCTAAAAGGACCAACCCATAGGCAAAAATAGATCGCACTAAGAATCAAGAAAGCGCAACTTCTTTTAGTCTCGCTTTTTGTTTTTTATTGATTGAAAAGGAGAATTCAGGCCTTCCTTAGAAGTTCTCACTCGATCTCAAGGATATAAGAAAGACATACTCAACCGCTACGTGGGCATCGCTGACTTTCTGAGGTATAACCTTCGCCACGACATTAGTGGCTTAGCTCTTTGCACTTTTTGCAGGCTTTTTTTCTAGAGATAGAGTAAGGCTCAAAGAATTCGAGAGTGGTCCATTCGGCAAAGCTGAGCTTTTCGCGATACTTTTCATTGACAGTCTACCTCCTTTCTCTTGATGGAATATAAGAATGCCCGAGCTCCTGCTTTGCTTGCTCACCTTCTTTATCGAAGCTTTAGGGAGGGATGTTTATCCTGCTCCCCACGTAGCGATAAGGAGGAGTCCTCTCTCTCATTATCTTTATGGGAATGAAAAGCATATGTTGGTGGATAATTGCTCTTCAATCTATTGATTTGACTTTGCCAGGTTCTAGGGGTTCCCCTCTTCCTTTTTCTCGATCGAGTCGTTCTTAGTCGTAAAGTGAATTTCTAGGCAGATGACTGATTAATGGAAAAAATAGCCACCTCATTCCACTCGTCCAGCCCTCTGAACGAACTTGTACAATTGATGACACAAAGATAGCCACCTCTATCATCAAAGAAATAAGGAAAGGGGCGACGATTTGGCACTAGATATCTGGAGGTGTGGAAAGAGCTGTTCTGAAAAGCAAAAAAACCACAAAAAATGACGATTGTTCGTGAAGGTTTCTACAGAAAGACTCCTTAGTTCTGGCAAACGAATCACAATTACAGGTACCTGGGAGCATACCGATAGAATGAACGAAATATGAACTGTTAACATAATATGGTCATAGATCTTAGGTTGTAACTTGATCATGAGCGAATTTGTTGATGTTGCACCCACAAAGTATGGAAAGTGCCAAACATTGGGAACTACCCGGGGAAAACTTAGGAAGAGGAATAAAAAGAAGCGAGAACAACTTAAATAGAGGAAGAGATTGTATTTCGTCCTTTGTTCTCCATAGCAATTGGGGATCAAAAAGCACCAAATTTGATGACTTATTAAGGGAAACACGAAGTAAGAGCATGCTATTGAAGACATTGCAAGATATGTCGGGAAGGCCTCCGTTGATTGTGTACAAACAAAATACCAGTCCAAAGGCAGGGTAAGAAAGGGTTTAGGTAATGGAGATATTAACTCTTCCAGGAACCAGTAACGTGTAAACCACGTCAAAGTAGGACCGATTAATATCCGAATGAAATGGATTCGAACTTCTCTGATAATAGTTTTTGGTGCAAAATGAAATTCATAGGATATAGTTGAGTAATTCAAAGGATATATCGAAAGAAAACTTTGAATAAAGTCTTTGGAGAATGAAGAGGTCAGATATAGAGGATTTTAAGGTAAAGGAAGAAAGAGAAGATAAATGCGCAAATTATTTGAGATTCAGAAGTCCAAAGGCTAAAATCAAGGTGGTCGATGACTTCTATAAAGGTATGTTTTTAGTTCCAAAAAGAAAGGTCAAGATGAGATTCTTTCTTTTCTGGAGCGGTTCAAAGCCTAAATTATCTCAGATTTTCGGTTCTCACACATATTTCATTTCATTATGCCTTCGTTCGATTCCCACGCCAAAAACAAAGGTTCAGATATGAAGGAGGTGCAAAGAATATTGCAAAAATCAAATCTCATCTTCATTCATGTTCAAACTGGGGAACAAGAAAGAAATTCAGGCACTACATCCCCTATTTATTTATGGATGTTCATTGTATTAAGCTACGAAGGCCTGAAGCGAAGCGATTTAAGAAGTGCCACAGGTCCTCCGAACCAAGAGAAAGATTAGACTTTTTTCCGAAGGTGCAAAGAATATTGCGTCTTTGCGCTCCTTAATAGATTATCTCTTCTTTATTAATTCAGTCGCTTCACATCTTAATCTTTTACATAGTCTTTACAATCATAAAAACCTTGCCTTCGCTCTGGTTCATTAAGAATCTTGAGCACTTTCTTGGAGTCCTCCGAACCGGTCTCGCTTCTGATCAAAACTGAAAGAACTTCTACAACTTTTTTATGGATTCCTTCTATCTATCCTTGTTTTTAGAGGGAGAATCTCTTTTTGAGTCACTTTTCGCCCTAGGTGGAAGGCAAGAAAAGATGTCTAATCAATAGAAAATCACAGTCAAATGGATTTCCGCTTAAAAAGTCTCATAAATATACTTTTTCTTGGAGAGTTTTGAAGCACAAGGTGAAGGTCGCAATATTCTTTGCGCCGCTTCGTGGTCTACGATATTTGCTCCTGACACAAACTGCAATATTTTGCATTGATCCTTCTCGCAATATTCTTTGCGCATTTGTGTCCCTTCTTTTTGTTCATTGCACCTCCATCTGGAGTCCAGAGGATATTTATCCGTAGAACTATAAAGGGTTCTACTGATTCTACTATCAAGGGTCTTGGTTCGCAGGGCTCTATAACGGTTCTAGTGATATATCCGTAGGACCTTGCTTAAAGGATTAGGAGTAGGACTATCTGTAAAGAACCAGAGTAGTCTCAAGGATTTATCTGGAGGACCTTCTGTAATTAATAGTAGTCTGAAAGATGAATCTATAGTCCGAAGGATTTATTAGAGGACCTTCTGCAGAGGGAGAAGTAGTTTGGAGGATTTATTCATAGGACCATCTATTAGTTTGGATTAGGAGTAAGACTATAAGTAAAAAACCGAGTAGGACTTTCCATAATAAACCTTTATAGGACTTTTTGTAATTAACCAAAGGATTCCGGAGGATTTATCCGTAGGACTATCCATTAGAACTTTGCGGACTTCGCCTTAAGACTCCTTGCTATTTTGGCGGGTCCGATTAGAAACTGAAAGTAGGAAAGCCTATCTTTCTCTTTCAGACTCTTTAAAGTTAAGAGGGTAAATCATATTCTAAGCTCTCTCTTTAGCTCTCATACAAGATGACCCCTTTATTTATGGATGTTCATTGAGCCTTATTCATTGACTTGATGCAGTAAGCGAAGAAGCCATCCAGTAGCAAGCGATTGAGAATGAGTCGAAGGGAAAATCCTTCCATTTTTTAGTAGGCGCTATCTAAGTCAATCCGTGCTAAAAGGAAGCCTTGGTCATAATGGTCAGAGAGAGTAAGGGAAGTCTTGCTTTCAAGTGCTTTATCGCTCAAAATTCAATATCAAAGAGATTGCATTGATACTTAGACTGATAGCAAGTCAGAATAGCAAAGTGATGAATCAGTCAAGACAGTCTTAGCTAGAATCTCTTCCCTTACCGTGGAATGG
Source organism: Cucumis variabilis (assembly GCA_037974545.1). NCBI lineage: Eukaryota > Viridiplantae > Streptophyta > Magnoliopsida > Cucurbitales > Cucurbitaceae > Cucumis > Cucumis variabilis. The sequence continues at coordinate 9,070 of JBBPDI010089483.1, forward strand.
GTATCTTTTCTCGTCTGAAAAGAGAATAGTCTTCCTCTCTTTGAATTTGCAGGTTTGAGATTAGAATGCCATACTCACACTGCAACTTACAGAATCCGCAACCAAAGAAAAGATTCAATCTTATTCGTAATGCTGGCTAAGAGATTTTCGATTAAGGACGAGATGGGACTGTAAAATGGGTAAGGTAGGTCTAATCTTCGTTGTACAAGAGAAAGCTGAAAGGCCCGCTAAAATTTGGAGAAGGAGCGAAAGATATTACGAAATACCTTGATCAAATAGCAGACTCAAGGAAGGGAGTGCTTCGATTCCCTTTAGCTTTTAGCTCTACGGATGACTAAGAAGGCAGGACCAAAGCGGGTGAGAGTAGAAGCACTACTCGTCCTGGCATAGCCATATGATTTCATCACAGATTGTATTCTCTCATCCCAGCTTGTAATGGCGAAAGCTAGATTTCATGGACCAGGTTGCCCTTTTTATAATTTCAAAGACTATTACAAAGATTACTCTCTGTCGCACTCACGATCATTAGTCTGGTTAGCTTTTCCTGATAGGTTTCAAAGGATGAAAGCCTTCTTACTTTCCTGACCCATAGTCAGATTTTTCATACTCTGGAAATCAGATAAAAAGGTTCAAAGAATATTAACGGTTGGGTTCTTGGACAAAAAGGATGAAAGTCGAGAATTTCTTGGGTCCATGTGAGCTAAGAGGTTTCTGATGAGTGGTAGAGCAGTTGATCTAAGCCTCAGTGCGGATGATGAATTCTCTGACATATGGCCATCTTCCTTCTTATTAAAAAGAAAAAGCCTACTTTCAATCTTGGCTTTTCGGGTATTGAGCTCACTGGAAAGCCTTCACTTGAACCCTCATTGCTACCGTCCTTTGACTTCATGGAAGATTTGGTATCCAACATCTACCTTTTTTGGTTGGCATTCCCATTATTCTTTCTACTCGTCTTCTTGTACTGGACATCGGTGACGAAGGGATTAAAGATTTTGATGATCCAAGGTCGCGCTTTGCCTTCCAAGTTCTACTGATTGCCTGATATGGCTAAATTCGATGGTTCTGGAGATCCCAAAGCCCCTATTTCAGAATATCTTCTTGCGATCAAGACCACTACTCTCATCACGAAGGAGCGCATTTCCTTCTTTGCTCTCTTTTTGGAAGGAGGAGCAATGCGGTAGTACTATAGCTTGGATGCCAAGATAGAGGTGGGGCGAGATGGCCAAAATTCAGAGCAATTTGGATACAATGTCCAGCTTGATCTTACTTTTCCTGAAGACTAGCAGGCGGCTCCTAAAGATCTTCTTCATTCATTTCCAGATGGAGTGGACCTCTTGCAAGCCTTCGCAAGCCTGCGCAGGGTATCCTATTATAGTGGGACATGGCAGGTTCCTTCGTTAGTAAGGAAGAGACCGAGCGGTAGTATAGTCCTTGATGTGGTAAATCTTCTTAGCCCCGGTATTACGCAAAATGTAGGAGTATTCTAGCTTGCAGAAGAAGAAAAGAAAGAAGATCTAGCCCATAGTAATCTAATAGGATTTCCTCATCATAAAAAAGAAAGAAAGATTTCCTTAATCTATTGAAATTAGAATATTGAAGGGATTTATCAATAGCAAGAATCTTACATTGAGCCTCCTTCAGTCCAGAGGATTTATCCGTAGAACTATCAAGGGTCCTGTTGGCTCTATAATGGTCCAGGTTTGGAAGATGAATCTATAGTCTGAAGTTCACAGGGTTTACCCAGAGTTCGAAGGATTTCTCTGTAGGACTATCTGTAAAAGAGCAAAAGAGGACCTTCGGCAAAGGGGGGAGTAGGACTATCCGTAAAGAACAGGATAGGACCTTCCAAATTAACAGAACTTGTGCCTGTCTGGCCTTCATAGCTTAATAATCGGATTTTGGAGGGAGCAAAAGTGTGAAATATTATTCGCATATTTCATTGCACCTTCATAAGCTTTCAAAATAATAAGTGGTAGACTTCGTCTCAATCGTTCGCACCTCTCAGTAATCTTTGTAATAGTCTCGAAATAAGAATGGAATACTATTTTCAATCATAGAAAACCACATAGTAATCGAATACTTAAAAGAGAAAAAGAGATTTTCATTGAATAGGATTTCCTCATCATAAAGAGGGAATAAGTCAAAGGATATTTGAATATTAGCATAATTCAGTAATCTTTGAGCCTTGCTTCGCACATTTCTAAAACCCCACTACACAGAGTAATTGAGTAAAAGATCAAAATCTCTGATAGTAATCTTTGGAATACTTAAAAGAGAAAAAGGATTCTTTTTTTTCTTCCATCAAACAAAGGTCCAGGGTTCGCAAGATTCATCCAGAGGACTATCCATTAGTTGGTCCTGCTGGCTCTATAACGGTCCAAGTTTGGAAGATTCATTTGTAGTTCGAAGGACCTTCCGCAAATGGGGGAGTAGGACTTTCCTTAATTAATTGAAGTAGTTCGAAGTTTGTAGTCTAAAAGATGAATCTGTAGAACTATTAAGGGTCCTGCTAGCTCTATAACGGTCCTGGTCCGGAAGATGAATTTGTAGTCCAAAGGATTTATCCGTAGAACCATCTGTAAAGAACCAGAGTAGGACTATCTGCAAAGAACCAGAGTAGGACCCTTGGTAATGAAAAAGGGGTACAGTACGGAGGAGTTATCCGTAGTCTGAATGATTTATCCGTAGGACCATCTGTAAAGAACCGGAGTAGGACTATTCGTAAAAGAGCGAAAGAGGACCTTTCGTAATTGAAAGAAGGAGGACTTTCCATAATGAACTGAACTTTGCACCTCGATAATTCTTTTTGAATTTATGAAGGAGTATAATAAATGGAAGGGGTTCACTATAGACAAGGATTCACTCCCAGATGGAGACAAACTTCCCACCAAAATTCCCCAAGAGGCATTGGTCTAAGGAGAGGCTAGAATAGGACCAAGTCTCTTGTAGAGAGTCTGCTCTTTCAAGGGAATTAGACCTTTCAGTTGCAGGGTACAAGAATCAAAAGAGACCAAATAGGCTTCGGGGGGTTGAATACCTTATAAAAGTCTAAGGATAGGAATAGTAATCAGTCTCGACATATTCATATCAAGACAGTTATTACAGAATGGAAGAAGCCCACAGAGCGGGGTAGCTCGAGAGATTAGAATAGCTGGAGGGGAATGAGAGAGAAGAAGAGTCCACGCTCACTCTATACATGGAGTATCTTCTGGGTGCATTTACGAATACCTCTTAGTAGAATATATATCTTCACTCTTAG